>JBBYHM010160017.1:116860-170844 GCA_038381775.1 Adansonia rubrostipa
TAAATATAAATTAGGAAAAATAATAACATATGTAAAAAGTATAATTTATATGTTAAATTAATCAAATAAACTTGATTAACTTGATTTGCTAAGCTTTGGATTAATGTCCCATGCTTATGTAATCAAATTAGTGAGTAATGTTGAAAATTAGAAAAATTCATGTATATAAATCCCAATTAAAATTTTCATGTATAAAATATTTAATTAAGACATTATGTATATGTATATGAAAAAAAGTTAATGAATTCATGAGTAACAGGTCTTTAATTGAAAATCAAATAAAATATTTTAAATTGAAAGGACTAAATTGTAAAGAGTAACAATTGGATTAAAACCAATGTACATAAGTGATCAACTAAAATTTTACATATGATAAAACTCAATTAAGATTTTAATCATGCAAAATTCTAATTAAGAGACCATAAGAACAAATTGAATTAAAGAAATTAATGCGTAGCAAGCTCTTATTGGAAATTAAATGGAAGAGATTAAGTCAGAAGGACAAGTTGTAAAGAATAAAAATTGGATTAAAAATCCATGTACTTAGATGATAAACTAAAATTCCTTATGTGATAAATTTGTCATAATGTGCTAAACATGAGTCTGACATGCCAAACTTAAACAAATAAATTTTATTTTTTTGGATTGGAATGGGACTTAATTATCAGATAAATTTTGCATCCACTTTAATTCTAAATGGCCATTATGAAATAACCAAATATCTCGAAGTTACCACCAGTCTATTTTTGGCTAGGTGAGGTTGGACGCCTACTGGAGCTCATATTTTAAGGGTTATGAAACCCTCGAAAACAAGCTCCGAAGTCTATGTTTATGCCATAGTTTACATGAAAGTAAGTTACCACCATGGGTAAGGATCGATTTCTCTCACGATGCCTAAAAGTTGGTACCTCTTAATTACATGTTAACTAAAGTCTCGATTATGATTGGTTTTAATTTTTTTATATTTAATTATAATTCCCTATTTTTTGAAATTATTTATAATTAATGCTATTTTCCATTTTAAGTAAACTGGATTTTTATGTTTTTTGAAAATCAAAATATTTTTTGCACCTCCAAAAAATCTGGAGGAATACGAAAGTTTTATTTTTGGAAAAATTGAAAATTTTGATTTATTTGTTTGAAGAGGGTATTTCTTTGTATAAAATAATCGATAAACTGACTTTCAATATACTAGAAGCAAACTTGTAGACTATTTTAACTCGTGGATATTGCCTTGAATTTTTTTAAAAATATATTATATTATAATTAACATATAAACATATTAAATCAAAAGCATAATATCATTAAAATGACCCCAAAGTACATACATGAAATTGATAAATGACCATTTGATTATGAAAAATAATTTAAATGGACTTAGCATGCATGGATATTATGGAATGATCCCTAAATCATAGAAAATGATTTAGCATGAAATTTTGCATAATAATTCTTAAGTTATGAAGAATGACCTAAATGAGATTAAAATACATAGAATGGCATAAAAGTCCCTAAGTCATAGAAAATAACTAAATTACATCAAATGGAATGGTCCCTAAATCATAAAAAATGATTTAGCATGAAATTTTGCATAATAATTCCTAAATTATGAAAAATAACCTAAATGACATTAAAATAAATAGAATGGCATAAAAGTCCCTAAGTCATAGAAAATGACTAAATGACATCAAAATTCATAAAATTGCATCAAAGTCCTTAATGACCTAATGACATTAAAAAAAATACATGAAATGACATAAAAGTCTGTAAGTCAAGGAAAATGACTAAATGACATCATAATTCATAAAACTATACCAAAGTCCCTAGATCATGGAAAATGACCTAGATAACATTAGAATGTATGAAATGACATAAAAGTCCTTAAGTCATAAAAAATGACTAAATGACATCAAAGTTCATGAAATTATGCTAAAGTCCCCAGATCATAGAAAATGACCTAAATAACATCAAAATGACATGAAGAAAAACTAAGTTATGGAAAATGACATGGACATGCATGGAAGTTATAAAATGGCCCTTAATATGCATGAAGTCATTATGGAAAAATTGTAAAATTATTCCTAAAAGTTTCTAACACTCCTACATACATTATAAACAACAACTTCCACCAATAATTATGCCAACTTTGCATCATACATGATTTTACTTTGAAAACACCATATTAACATGAGCATACATGGATTTACAAATATAAATTATAATGTTGTCATAATCACAATATATTAGTGGAAAATGCATAGACATGTAAATCATGACAATAATGTATGTAGCTATCATAAAATGCATTTATCTTACTCATCATGAAACATAAAAACATAAGAATAAAGTCATAACCAAAATATGGAAGAACATATGATGAAAACTTACATGAAAACAAAAAAAAAAAAATCAACATAAAACATTTGGAAAACAAAATATTCTTCATGCAAACTTGGTTTTCTTATAGAACTTTTAACAAACAACACCAAAAAACACCTTGGCATAAATCATCCCCAAAGCAAAGCTTAGTATTATCAAGCTCACATAAAAGAGAAAAGAAGATGTAAAATAAAGATAAAAGATGAGAAACAAACAACCTTACACAAAAACTTGAAGCTATCACTATTCTTTTCTCTTTTTTTTTCCCTCTCTTTTTGCTATTCAGTTTTTTTTCTTAGCTCAAGAACTAAAGGGATCCTCTCTATTGAATGCCTCAAGGTTCTTTTAACCCCTTTTCGGCTAATCATCTTATCGCCATACAAGTCCATCACATTTTGACAACTTAAATGAGCTTTCTTGTAAGCAATCTCTCTATAGGGCTAAGTAGTCTGATCAGGGTTGAAACCTTCTAAATTGAGCATGTTTTTTGCTAAGTTTGGTGGACAATCTCACTGCATGTGTTTAAAGAAAACCCTACTACAAATGGTCATATCTCGGCTCCATGCAAGAAAAAATATTTTAACTTTAACTTAAAATAACTATCCATTGAAATTCAAATGACTTAGATTCAAAATAGTCAAAAAAAAAAAACAAACAAACAACTAGATGCCATTTAGTTTCAATGCATGATTCGAGCATTAAACTCATTTAAGCTTTAATGGCTTAATCCATGTTGATGGTTCTCATGCTTATGTTTCAATGTGAAAATGTTTGTAAAGGACCTTTGTGTTGTTATGAAGTGATCCAAGGCATTAGAAAGGTGAAATGTAGGAAAACATGGATGAAAAATTTTATCCGTGATGTAAAATTTATATAGTATCGATACGTTGGTGTTTGTATCAATATAGGTGCCTTCCCACAACCAAAAACCTAAAAAACTCAACATTGTATCAATATAATGTGCTTTGTATGATAGAATATGGCGCTGTATCGATACACATGCATGTTTCAAAGCTTGGGATGACCAAAACAAGATGATGTATTGATACATTAATGAAATGTATCGATACATCATTATGAAATTCATGAAATGACTTTTTTTCACATTTTTCAATATGGTCCCTTTCTTATTTTTATTATTTATATTTTACACCTTCAAATTAAGTCCCAGGGATGTTACAAATTAGTTGGGGATGAGAGCTATATGCATCTCACCTAGGTCTCAAATCGAGCTTCACTACCTTAGAATAGGCCTAGACAAAAATTAGGTGTCTACAAAATTCAATTAAAAGTTTAATCATATAGGAGTTCCAATTAAAAATCAATAAGGAAAATTGAATTAATAAAGCTAATGTGCAAAAATCCAATTAGGAAAATGTAGATGAAAATCTAGAAATATCCTAAAAAAAATTAATTAAAGTTACAAAGAATGAGAAATTCCTAAGATCTCATCTATCAAGAAAATTTTATTTCTATGCTAAAAGAGTCAGTGGAAATTTCTATGCAGTAATATCCTAAATAGGATATTCATGCATCAATTCATACAAAAATATTTAAAAATCCCAAGTATTGAATTCTAAAAGGAAAAAGAAATTCTATTTATAAAAATGTAAATAAATAAGAAAATCTCATGTGTGGAAGAAAAGGAGAAAATTAAAAATTTCAAACTTGTAAAAAGTTTACGAGAACGACTCTTAAAAAAGAAAATTTTTTATTGGAAAGAAAGGGAAAATTAAAAATGAATTTAAGTCTAGAAAGGAAAGAATACTAAATATTTAATTGAAAGTGTATATAAAAAAAAAGAAAGTCGAAAATCCTTAGTTCGTAAAGAGTTTACAAAAAATTTTATAGAAACAAAAGATTCCATACTTAAAATTCTAAAATGGATTCAAGTTTTTTTTTTCTTTTTAAAAATGAATTCAATGCATTTATTAAAAAATATTTAATGATAATAAAAAAATAAAAAATCGAAAGCTCAAAAAGAGTTTGGATTTGAGTTTTTTTTTTTAAATTGAATTCAATGCATTTATCAAAAAATATTTAATGATAATAAAAGAAAAAAAAATCAAAACTCGTAAAGATTTTATGAAAAAATCCTTGCGAAAAAGGAAACTCGCAATACTGTCAAGAATTTAAAATTAATTTAATAATTTGATATCTCATGGTGTAAAACGCTGATGTAGATATTTCTCCACAATTTTTTATTTTTAAAGTAAGAATCAACATAAATACGATATAGATATCGATAAAAATATATGACGGTTGACTTACAAATTTCGCAAAAAAGGTCTTGACATTTTCCTAAAAGAGAATTTGATTGTGACATCATATTAAAAATAAATTTAACAATTTGGCAAAAAATAAATTTAATAACTAATTTTTTCCATCCAAAGTTCGTCTTTTTCAATCAGGCTTGCTCTCTATGGACTTTTAAATTGCAAAATTTTGACTATGCCTGTAGGTGATCATCTAGATATGATAAAATGAGTTTTAAAATGCCTAGTCCATATGGACGGAGCCACCTCTTATTAAGACAACTATCTAGTTCTCAGTACTAAATATTTTGGATTGTTAAAGAGAGGGCTTCGATAAAATTAGATATCCACAATAAAATCTTAATTTTTTTTCAATCCAATTGATTGAATCAAAAACTTAAAGTATAATCAATTTGATGTCCTATTTGATTTTTTCATTGAGTAAAAAAGTGAATCAAACCAAACCAATTGAAATAGGAATTAGTGGCTTGTCTTTTTAGGAAAATATATTCAAACTAGTTAATAATGTAATCAATAAAAATAATTCAATCGATAAAAAATCAGATGAAATTGATTAAAATATATTATGTATGTTTAAAATTTTATTTGTAATAATTTAAACTTGTAACCTATTAATTTGATATTATAAATTATATAATTAACTTAAATACATATTTTTATTAATTATTAATTAATTATATTTAATATTTATTTAACATTAAATTTAATTTTTAAAAATATAAAAAAAAAAATTTCAAATTGAATTGAGCCAAAAATAAAAAATCTAAAAGGCCCAATTTCGTTCGGTTTTTTAAAGCGTTATGCCGTACAAAATTGTAGAAACTTCAGTTTGGGACAACGTGTGAGATTGAAAGACTGGGAAAGGACCTCCAAACAAACAGACAAACAGCTCCTCGTCTCTGTCGATCCCCCAAATTCTTATCAAATCAAAATCAAAAGTCAAAATCAAATCTAAGAACCCTAATAAGAACACAAATAAGGAAGAAGATGAAGAGAGTTTTCGGCGTTAAGAAAGATAAGGAATCTCCGCCTTCTATTCAAGATGCCTCCGACAGGGTTTCTCTCTTTCTCCTTAGTTTTCCTTTTGATTTTTTTTTATTTTAATTTAGTATAAGGATTTATCCGTTTGAGTATGGAGTGCCATTTCAAAATTTTACTAATTTGTGAAATTTTGGTAATCAGATAAATAAAAGAGGGGACAGTGTTGATGAGAAGCTGAAGAAGCTGGATGCTGAGCTGAGTAGATACAAAGAACAGATAAAAAAGACAAGGCCAGGCCCTGCTCAAGAAGCTATCAAAGCTCGAGCCATGAGGGTTCTCAAGCAAAAACGAATGTAACTGCTTTTGCTCTATCAAATAATTCCTTGATTTTCTCTTAGTTATTGCTATGTCCTGTCTTTGAAGTTGGAACTATGAAAAGTTCTTTTACTTGGCGTTATGCATTATATATTGGAGGGATTATTATAATAAATTTAAGCCAATGGTTTTCTTTCTTTTACTGAAAATTTTTGTGCTTTATCAATTGCTATATGTGTTTTTAATCTGTTAATTGATTGAAATTTGTAGCTGAAGGTTGTAAATTTCTGTGTCATCGCTAAATAGTAATAATTATTTATTTTAATTGTCAAATTGATTGCATTTTGGAGAAATATTTATTTTACTATACCGATGCTATTTTTACCTGTTTATTTTGTTGAATTTATAAACTTACAAGGTGTTGTTTTATTTCTTTTTCGTCATATCTGATTCTTATAGTTATGGCCTCTGGTTTAGGTACGAAGGTCAACGTGATATGCTTTACAATCAGACATTCAATCTCGATCAAGTTGCTTTTGCCTCTGAGGGTCTTAAAGATGCTCAACAAACTGTATGTACTTCATTATTATTTATTCCATTCTATATATTTGGACCATTGCAGACTTGAAGTAATTGATAAGACCAATATTTTTCTTCTGACATCATGTTATTTTGTGCTTCATTCATTGATAATTTGCTCAGCCTCCATATGCTTTCCAAGGAGCATTAGTGCAATTTTCTAGCCATTAACTGGTTTGATAAGATTGGCAGTACTTTGTACCATATATTAAATGTTTATTCCATGCTGTGGCGGATTGATTGGGACTGTTGTATATTTACGGTCAAACATTTGTGTTTTTGGTAGCGCCTTAAGGGGGATAATTCAGGACAATTCAGGCGGAGCTTTTTCAGTTCCCTTATTGGAATCGGCTGCCTACCTCATGGGAGGTAGGAGATAAACCATTGACCCTGGGGAGGCGTTTCTTCCGTGAATGTGTGATTAATGATTAATCTGTACCCTCAATTGTTTATACTTATTGTGGGATGGCATCAATTCAAGCCAATAGGAAATGGATGACTTTAAACATTCCTGAATGATGTGTTGATGAAAAACTTCATCTTCTTAGGAATTTTAAATCATGTTTCTTGCCTGTACCAGATGTCTGTCCTGAAATCTGCCAACAAGGAGCTGAAAGGAATGATGAAGACTGTGAAGCTTCAAGACATAGATGTCTGTTCTCTATTTATACTTTCCGTGCTTTGTCTTGTTTCCACTATAAAGAAATTGTAGTGATATTTGATTCCTTTCACCTATAGAATCTGCAAGATGAGATGATAGACATGATGGATATGAGTAATGAAATCCAAGAGACCTTGGGCAGAAGCTATAATGTGCCTGATGACATTGACGAGGATGAGCTCATGGGCGGTAAGCTTTGATCTTATCTAAAGTCACAAGCAAGGGCTTTAAATTTGAGGAAGTATTTCAGATATTGTTTTACCTGTAAGATGTTGGCATCTTTGTTGTTGTTACTATTGTTTGATTCGCTAAATAAAACTTATACTGCCCTGTATAATCAGCGGCAAAATCTTGGTTATTTTGGGCCTGCACTTAGAGCTTCCTGTTTGAAAGACTTTAGGAACTCTTGGAACTGCATGTTACTTATGTGTTTTCCTACCTTTTTATATTTTTATGCTAATACATTTTGGATTGCAGAACTTGATGCTCTTGAAGCAGATATGGGAAGTGAAGCTGATGGCATTCCCTCTTATCTTCAACCTGATAAGGAGGAACCGGATTTGGATGCGGAGCTCAGTTTGCCTTCAGCACCCACAGGAAATACAACTGCACCAGCTGGCAGGTCCAATGCCCAGGTAAACCTGTTTCTCTGCTGTTTAGTCTAAGTTTTATAGCATCCAAAACAAGATTTACTTTACGTAGGCACTGCAGTTTGCTTAAAAATTGGGATATTTGTACTACTAATCTCATTCTTTCTTTCTCTTCAGGATATACATATACATATTTTCTTTTCAAACTTTTCTTCTTTTTTTTTTTTTTGTTTTAGCATCCACTTCACTGCCACTTTCCCTATTTTCACCTATATGAGGAGATTATATTTTCAAATGACATTAAGATTCGGTATATGTTTTATACTTTCATCTGAGCTAATTGCCTCTATCGTTATCCCTTATGTTTTCTGCATTTTCACCTATGGCCATCCATTTAGTAACTATTGTTGATAGCTAGCTTCTTCAACTTCTGTAATTTATGGTAGTTATAATTGGTTTCAAGCTATGTTATTCGCATTCAGGTATGAGTTTTAGATACTAGTATATGTTCGACAAGGATATATTTAATTTTTTTTTCAAAGTTTTTCCATATTTTTAGAGGGTCTTTGTCATATCAAAACCCATGTGGGAATATGTTGGATGTGGGTACTTAAAGAAAAGGGTTAATATACCATTTGGCCCATGTATTATAACCTGATTCATAATTTGATATCTAAAGAAAAAAATTCACAATTTGGTACCAAAATTATAGTTCTGTTAAACACGTTAGTTCAAAGCTTAACAGTGTTGATGTGGCATTTTCCCTAACCAAAAGAACTATGACACGTATCAGCAATGCCATGTCAGCATTTTGGAAAAAATTTTAAAAATAAATTAAAAAATTAATAAAAGATAAAATTTTTTCTTAACTGCTAGCGTGGCATTGCTGACACATCAGCATGTAACCTGTCACAATTCTATTGGTAAAAAAATTGCCACTTCAAAGCCGTTAAGGCCTTGGAGCAATGCGTGTAATAGAAATATTGTCTAGGTACCAAATTGTGAACTTTTTTCTTTAGGTACCAAATCGTGAATCGGGTTATAATATAGGGACCAAATGGTATATTAATCTTAAAAAAAAAATTAAAAGTCGGAGTAACATAAGTGTCAAGAGTTGCTGAAATATGAGTATCTTGAGATGGGGGATGTTTGGCATCTTATCTGCTTTTAATTTACCTTTGATGCTTAGCAGGTTGATGATGAACTTGGTTTGCCTACCGTTCCTCGAGCATCCGTCCGTAATTAGATGGGGAAGCAGCATGCCGTTGTAAACATATTGCACAGAATTTACGTCTACGGGTACTGCAATTTGATCGAATTTAATGGGTTGGGGATTTATAGTAAAAGGCATTACTGCATCCATTTTGTTTTAACGGTGGAACCTTGCAATGTATGTGGTTAGCCATGACCAAACTGCTTGATGAAACTTCAAAATGTCTGAGGTTTAGAAAGGGTACTAGGGTCAGCTTATGCTTTGAAGATAATATGTTGAGCTGGGGTATTCATATTGCATGATTGATGCGTTTATGTATGATTAACGGTAAGCCCGATGTTGATTCCACTGGTAATGCTGGACACAACACGAATCTAACACGAAAAAATAAGTAGAACATGAGACTGGACCTACCTCTTCGTGTATTCATATTATATTTGTGTTTTTTTTGTGTTATAATTGTGTTTAAGAAATTTTATACTTATATAAATTTTGTTATTTTAATAATTTGTATTATATAAAAGTAGATATATGTATTTATATTGTGTAATGTTTTAATGATTTTATCTTTATCATATTTGTGTAATCGTGTCTAATATTGTTAAGTTTACGTGATATAAAAGATACTGTGAATGCAATATAAAAACACAAATGCGTCAAATTCTACATAATACAAATTATTATGTCAAAGTTTATATAAATATATGATATCTTAAAGATGTTATAAATTGAAAGTAGTAATGTGAATATGAAATGATTATACAAATTAAGCTGCAATTTGATGTGCTGATCCTGTAGGAATGCTGTGTGGATATGAAAAAATAATTAAAACATAAGCTAATAAAATTATAAATTTATGAAAGTGTTAGAATTTATATATGAAAAAATAAAATGAATACAGGGAAATGCCGATTTCATTTGCAACTCGGTATATCCATAATAAACATGAAAAATTCAAGAATTTTTTTTATAATGTTCTCGTGTCTATGGAGTAAAATTAATGTTTTGAGTCTTGGCAGCAACAGATTTTCTTATAATATTAGTTTTTGACGGTAGGGTACTTGACTGAAGACCCAAAAAATTAAAGGAAAATAAGAAAAAAGCACCGTCAAATCAGCTCCGTTCAATTCCAATCAACTTGTTAGGTTACACTAAATAAAACCCACTAGCCTTTCCCATCTGCTAATAGATGGTCTGTCCTCCGCCTGTTGCTTTCTTTAAAGAACACAGAGCTGTGACAGTATCACTGCTCTCTTTCTATGAGATACCAAAAATACGTATAGTTTCCGGAAAAATACATTTTATTTTTTTTTTCTGCAGACAATATATAAAAACCCTAAATAACCCAACTTTTCCTCCTTTAAGAATTTTCCTCAAATTCCCAAACCCTATCATTCATTACCCTTTTTCTATTTGTCTGATGGCGACGGCACGCGAGGAGAGGAACCCGTACGACGGCGTTCAAGGAGCCGGAGGAAAATTCAGAAAACGGCCGTTTCGGAGGACAACAAAAAGTACTCCATACGATCGGCCAACGACCTCAATAAGGAACCCCAGCGCTACCGGCGATGGAAATGGTTGGTTATCGAAATTGGTGGATCCAGCGCGGAGACTTATAACATCCAGTGCTCATAGGTTCTTCGCCTCCGTCTTTAGGAAACGCCTCCCGCCTCCGCCGCCTTATACACCGCAACCGCTGGACTCTGGTGAGTTTTTTCCTTGGATCTCTGCTATTGTGTCTGAAATTAAAATACAGAAAGAAAGCCTTGTTTATTTTTGAAAATGGGTTCGGTTAGGTTGCTTTTATTATTGGGGTTTCGGAGTGGTAATTTGTTAATATTTGGTTCGAGAAATTTCTTGTTTCTGGTAGAGGAAGGCTTTTGGGAGTTAGGGTTTTACTTTTACTTCCGTTTTGAAATTTTAAGTATAAGAAGTTGTTTCTTCTGAATAATAATTCCCTTTGCTGTTGTTATTGAAATGAAAGCAGTTTCTTCATTGGTTTTCTCTTTGGTGTAAAATATTTCTTATTAGTTGATTTATGTTTCATTTAAAATGAAAAATTCCTCCCCAATAACAAAAATATAGATGAGAACCTGTGCCTGATTACGCAATGTTGCTTTTAATTGGAAACTAATATTTACTAAAAAACATTTTTATGAATTATAGACCGAAATATATCAAATAAGCTTAAGCATTTATTGTGTTTTACTTCAATTTCCTCAAGTCGATGCTTGAGATGTTTTAATCATGAGTAAATTAAAGATTTGTTATTACAATCTGTTTTATATGAGTTTTTTATGTTAGGCATTTTTGAAGTTTAAATTATTTTGGTGATGTTGATTAAATGTAATAATGTCATCAGAGACTAATCAGGAACCAAGGGAGAATCCACCAGAAGCAACCTTAAGAGTAAGTGTTACTTAAAACTAGTTGTTTTTATGTTCCTGTTAGCATGATTAAAATATCTCTGTCTAGTTCGTTGTTTTTCTTTTTTTTTTTTTTTTAATTTTAGCATATTCAGAGCTGAAAAATAAAACTATTAATTGCAAACTTTGAGCATGTAGAACTAAAATTTTTTCTTTCTTCAATATTAATTATATGTAGAAAATGCGATGTGATATTATTGTCTTTACTTTGTGTGCAAAAGTCTTAACAGTGCAGTACTTCCAGGTTGCATTTGGAAAGGTGAATTTTAAAGAAAGTGTTTGGACTTCAGACTTTAGTATAATTGTTTGATGGATTGCCTAAAAACAGGAATGTCAACTTTGTTTTCAAATGCGTGGGTTTTCTTAGTTCTCTGCTTAGAGATAAATTTGACGTACGTTTGTGAAATAGGGATTTGAAATTCATCTCTTATACCCTCTAAAATACATAGATGTGTTGATCTTTAATTAATTTTACAGAGTGTGTGCACCTACCCTCACAATTTATTTTGACTAACTAAATCTAAATCCACCTTCCTAAATTATTTTCCCAAACATGGCATTAAAGTTTGCAGTTCAGTGTAAATGCCATCGCAATTTTGAATCAATTTTTAAGGCAATTGTACCTTGTCAAGGTTACGGTGTTTTTGGGTTGTTGAAATATTTTTGGTTGCCTATTTTTTGATTTGTAGAAAATCCTTTAGTATATTAAATAACTTCTTTCTAAGAACGAAAATGGTGAACACTTTTGGAATTGGAATTTTCTGAGTAGTAAATGTTAAGCATGTTTGATGAACATGAGTGATTTGAAGTATAAAAATAAATGAAATCAAGGGAAAAATTGAGCCAAATAAAGAAGATGAACGTTAAAAAATATTACTCTCCCTAAATTAATAAATTTTTTACGGGTCAAGTGAGAATATAAAAGAAATCACATTACCACTTGCTGAGAAGTTTTGATTGCTAGTTTCATCTGAAAGCCCAAATGGGCTTCCCTTTGTAAATTAAAAATTTTAAAATTTTTTGAGCCAAAAATTTTGCTTTTGCTTTTGCAATAGAAAAGCTCTTCTATAATTTAGGGTCTAACACCCACTAAATTTATGATTGCACAGTACTGCCAAGCAAAGAATAAAGATGAGAAAGTTGCATAAAAATATTAAGTGAAACTTGGAGGAAGATAGTGGTTAAACTTGTACATGATCATATGCTGTTCACTTGTTTGCTTGGATAAACTAAGAAAAAACTTTAAACATGTATCATAGTGTATGTTTCTGTTCACATATTTTAGTAAACATAGCTTGGTGTGTGTGTTTCTTTTGTTTCTGTTCTATGACAGTCATTAAACTTTGTCTCTTAAGGAAAATTGATACATGTCAAGTTTAATTGCAATTTACAGAGCCAATCATGTTGGATTCATTTTTTTACTTTAAACCATTATGATGCGTACTGCTATACTTTGTTTTTTGGGGATTTGAGTTTGAGGTATTCCTATGTCTTGTAAGAGTATTATTAACCATTTTCTGCATTCCCTTCTCATTTTTTTGAAAACATTTGTTGTATTTTTTTTTTTTCATTTGGAAAAGTTAAACCTATTTCATTCTCATTCTCAGCATTTCCTTCACTAGATTTAATGCACCGTGTGAAAGTGAAGCAGAGAGCACTCATTTTTTTGAAACTAGACACATCCTTTTCTTGGCATGTAACCTTTTATTTGGAGCAATAGAACATTAATGCTAAATGTTAGGAACAGACTGTCCTAAATTCTCATGCAACCTTTATTCATTGTTAATTGTGGAAGTTACTGTCAGATTATGTATCTGTCCCTTCTTTTATGATATTGTTCTTTTGTATTTATTTATAAAATTTCCCCTTTGTGATCTTCTCTATGATGCGTTTTCCCACATAGGTTCCTCCTTTTGTGCAAGGAGCCATAATAGGGTGTGAGAATCCCATTAATCATACTAATGAAGGTGGAGTTACTGAACTTGAGGAACTTTTAAAGCAGAAGACATTCACCAGGCAAGATGATCTCAAATTGCATCTTATTGGTGTCACATTGAAATGCATGGTTAATTGTGCTACTTTGCTTTAAGGGAACGTTGCCAAATTGAATTTGTACAATGATAATTTGCAGTTTGTGATTATGTGATCTTACGCTTTAGGATTCTGAAGGTTTCTCTTCTTTTCGGTTTCCATTAATTGGGAGAAAGGCCGATTATGAATTGGATTGGATCTCTTTGTTTTGCATACTCAAGTTATTCTTGCAACCTCTCTAGTTCGTTATTGTGCTACCTAATTTCCAATATGTACATGTTGTTGTCATGTTTTGTGATTTTCCTTCATTGCTTCAGCTTGATTGGGAATAAACTTCGTCTGCCCTGTTTGGGTAGGCTTATCATGTTTCTTTGTGCCTAACTGGTAATTCTTTCAACTCTTAAGTTTTTTGATGCTATAGATAATGAATATTTTTGTTATTTTTTTTTCAGATCAGAAATTGATCATTTGACATGTTTACTACATTCAAGAACTGTTGATATTCACGGTGGAAATGAAGAAAAGAGGTCTGGAGTGAAGCCAGTGGTATCACATGGCAAGACAGAAGAATTTCCAAATACCCCAGTTAGAGAAAATGTGACTGAGAACCATCTTATTTCAACACCTGTTGTAAATTCAACTGTAAGGAAAAACTTTCTTTCCTTCATTTTGCATTTGGGTTAATCAATTCTTTTTACTAGTCTGGATAATTTTAATTTCATAGATGGAAAAAAAAAATTCCATTGTTGCAGATCCTTAATGACGATGTTGCTTCACCTGCTGAGCTTGCAAAAGCTTACATGGGCAGTAGGCCTTCAAAGTTATCTGTATCAATGCCTGGATTACAAAATCAAGTGCCTAGGCGAGATTCAACTTTGCCGAGCAATAAAATTTTCCCTTCTAAATCATCTACAATGTCACTTGTGCCAAGATCTTCTGGCCATTTTGGGAGTCTTGGAAATGGTTTTGTGACCCCAAGGTTGCGGGGCAGGTCTGCAATATATAGTATGGCACGAACACCTTATTCCCGGGTTAACTCAGCAACTGTACTCAAGGTTGATGTGCTCCACAATCGTTTCTATTTTATAATTGTTTTTTATCATTTGTCTTATTCTAGTTGGTTGACTATTCCCTATAGAGTGCTGGCACTGCAAGTGATGCTTTTGGTGGACCACCATTATCTCAGAGTGCATGGGAGCAAAACAGAACTTCTGGCTCTAGACAAGGGGTACTAATTCAGGATCATTGTGTTTCTCTCTTTTAGGATTTCTTCATCTGGAGAATGTCACTGGATATGTTTCTTTCCTTTGCAGGTTTTAAAGCGTAGGATTTCAGTATTGGACAATGATATAGGATCGATTGGCCCTATTCGCCGGATTCGTCAAAAGTCTAACCTTCTATCTTCGAAAAACTTAAGTTTACATGTTTCAGCTGGCCCTCTATCTGCTCATGTAGCTAGCACTAGTTCAACTGGTTTAGATACGCTAGCCGAGAATGGGGATAACAGCACTCCTGGCACAAGTTTTACTGCTGTTCCATCCAAATCCAGTGAGATGGCTTCGAAAATTTTACAGCAACTCGACAAGTTGGTCTCCCCTGGGGAAAAATCACCAACTAAGTTGTCTCCATCTATGTTACGTGGGCAGGCTCTTAAAAGCCTTGAGAATGTAGATTCTTCAAAATTCCTGGAGAACATGCATGATAGTGACAAATTGAGTGGTTCTCAAACTGCACTGCCTGATTTTCAAGAATCTATGCCTCACAAGCTTGATAATGTTAAAGATGGCTCAACAACATTGGTTGCCCTCCCTGACAAGTCAGTTCCTGCTGTAAACGGTTTAGATAATAAGAGTTTAATGAACGATAATAATGTGCCTAGTGTTAAAGCTGCTGACTCCACTCCGATCAATTCTGTTGTGCGGCTATCTCAACAAAAGAGACGGGCATTTCAGATGAGTGCACATGAGGTATGCACTAATTGGTAAACAGATATAATTTGACTTGTATCATTTTCAGCTATGAATTTTTGGTGATCAGATAGAGCAAATTATTAATGATTAAATTACTCTTGTTACTTTTGCCTATCAAGTACTATTGTTTTTATTAAAAAAATGCCCGAAGAAAAAAGGATCTATCAATTGTCTACTTTTGGATTGAGAAAGGATATTTATAAGCTTTACTTTTTTCTCATTCTTTTTCCAATTCTAACACCTTAATGTTTATGGTCTCTGTCACAGGATTATCTGGATCTGGATGATGATGACTATCCTAATGGAGCCGCACCTGCTACATTTGGTGAAGGGAGAGGGAGGTTGGATAATTGTGTCATGGGGAGTAAGAATGCTGCTCCTGAAGCTATAGTAGAGAAGAGTTCTAGTCTTTCTGACGTTAAGCCTATTTCAAGTGTTGCAGCCAACCAAAAACCTGATTTAAGAACATCTGATGGATCTGCAGTTGTTGAAAAGAATGCTGGTATTTTTCCAGATGTACAGGTGGCCCCTTCATCTATAGAGTCAACATTTTTGGTATCTCAGTCAACTCCAACTGCGGATAAAGATGCTGTCTCTACGGAATCGAATGCCCCTTCTTCTGTGCTTAGCATTGGAGAGAAAGTTTCACCAGCAAAGCAGCCAGATGCTGCTGTTCCCACATTTGGCTTTGTAGCGAAGCAGTCAGATGCTGCTGGTCCCACAGTTTGCTTTGCTTCTACAAATGTTGGTCAGGTTTTATCAGTTACTGGATCTTCAGGTGTTAAACTTGCTGCAAGTTCAGATAAAAAACTAGAGAACTCAAGCAGGTTTGTATATATGCGTCATTCAACTTCACTTGCTTTGAAGGTTGTTTGCTTCTGTCTTCTCTTCCCCTTTCTTCCTTTCTATGCCTCAACAGCAGGCATTGCACATAGAATCACTGATAGTGGGTTGAATGGAATAGATTAGTGGTTAGTGGTTTGAAAAGGAGTAAAAGTTTTGCCCTACCATCTCTGGGAGTTCTTATAAAAAGGGATGGACCAGGATTTTGGAGGTGTGCCTAACCCTCTCCACCTCGCATATTAGCATCTCTTTTAAATTCTCTAAATCCTTCTGAAATGTGGTGTAACATTTAATGATTTCTGCTTCTAATCCTGTTTTAGTAACCTTCAAAGTTCAAGTATGATTTATTGTCAGCCATACATAAACTCTCTATCTCACTGTTCTTTTAACTCTCAAACAAGGTAAAGGAAGGTTGTTTCTTTCCTCTCTTTTTTTTTTTTTTCCCCTTTTGCATTACCACCCATTTGGTTGCCTTCTTTTACCTTAAAACTTTTAACTACACCATCCCGGGATCACGAAGAAAAAAAATAAAAAGGAATGGGGAAAACTTTCATTATTAGATTGACTGAAGCTGCCACTGTGATTTTTAGGAATAGAAAATCAGGATTATAATAATTGACATTTGATTGTCATAATTCTTGTATCAATTGTGATAGGTAACTGCAGATTGTTAGAATCTAGACATCATATGCTTGATTTCCAAGATAATAGATTTCAAGTTTAGGTTTATTCTTCTATCCATTTGAAGATGGTTAGTTTTGCATGGTGAGGTCGAGATAGTACTTGACAAAAGGTGTAATAAAAATTTCAATTTAGCATCTAATGATTAAAAATTCACGTTGCACCCTAAAATAAAACTTTTGATCAAATGAGTTTTTGCGTCCAAAACAATTTAGAACGTGTCACATATAATAATCTTGTTGGATATTTTCAATATTTCACCTATTTGACTAACTGTTTTAGTCTCGTGCAGATTGATGGATGGAAGCAAATATTGAGTACCTAATTGCTAATTTTTAAACTTTATGTAAATTGCTAATTTTTAAACTTTTTGTACCAGATTGAGAATTTGACTGTAATTCGGGTAGCAAAATTAAAATTATTGATGGTAAATTTATAAGCTAAAACTTTTCAAACACTATTAATAGATTTAAGTTCTACTAGGAAAGGAAAAGTTATGCATACTTAATCAAGTATGGTGACGTTTGTTTTTCTTCTCGGGTGTTTTGATAAGATTCTGCTTCCGTTTGGTATCTCAAGTCTCTTTCCCTCTTTCACTTTGCTAACAATTACCACCACCCCCCCCCCCCAAAAAAAAAAAAAGAAAAAATGCTTCTTCTTTGTACAATGATTTATCAGTATATATGGTTTTCTTCAGGAGTTTATTCTTAAAAGCTTTGCTGCTTTATATTCAAGAGATAGCTTTTGTTTGTATCTACTTTGCTAACAATCACAAAAAAAATATTTCTTCTCAATACTATGATTGATCAGCATATATTGTTTTCATTTGGAGTATTCATCTTTAAAAGCTTTGCTGCTTTCTGTTCAGCTTCACTACTACTGCTCCTGGTACAACTAATAATTTGTCAAATAAAACTGAGAAGGAGAACAATCTGAACGGGATGTTCTTCAGAACACCTGAAACTGCAATCACCTCTGCTGTATCAACTTCGCCATCGGCTGCAAGTATCTTCAAGTTTGGTGCCTCGGCAAATAGTTCTACTTTAAATAATGGGTCTCTTGCTTCAAGTTCTTTTGCATTCTCTTCACCAGCACCTTCTGTAGTCCCAAATAATGGTCAAAATTCATCCGGTAGTTCCACCATTGTGTCCTTCCCCACAAATAGTGAGACTGCTGCTGCTGCTGCCACTTCTGCCACTGCCAATGCCACCATCAGTAGTACTGGCAGCCCCTCTATGGAGGCTTCATTCCCTTCCTTTACAGCTCCACCTGTTTTCAAATTTGCATCCTCTGGGGACTCATCATCTTCAGTTTCACCATTATCAGCAACTTCAGGGGAAGCGACTCAATCTAAGACCCAGGATACAAGCCTTGGCAACACAGTGATTGCTCCTTTTGGTAGTACATCTGCTTTTACTAGTCCTGGAATTAGTATTTTTGGTGGTACATCTGAAGTTACAGGCACTGCGAGTAGCACGGCTAGTTCTGCAACAGCAGCAGTGACAAGCTCTGGGACTAGCAGTTTCAGCGGTTTATCTTCCACCAGCCCGAACTCTGGAAGTGGCTTTTTCAGCAGCACATTTTCCACAGTTACAAGCGCAGCCAATGGTATCTTTGGTGGTACATCTGCGACCACAGGCGCAGGCAGTAGTATTTTTGGTGGTACATCTGCAACTACAGCCACGGGCGGTAGTATTTTGGGTGGTTCATCTTTGCCAACAGCTGGTACGGGGAGTAGTATTTTTTCCACTACGTCCACAATCACGAGCACAGAAAGCACCATCTTTGGATTTAGTGCTCCAGCTACATCCACATCTGCTGCACGGACTCCAGGTTTAAATCCTTTTAATGCTGTTAATACTCAAGTATCTGCGGCTGGAACTGGCATTGGTACCTCAACTCAAAGCATGCCCAATCAGTTGTCATCATCTGCATCATCTCCATCATTTGGATTGGCTGGGAATACAACTTTTTCCTCTGGCAGTTCGATGTTTGGGTCATCAACATCTGTAACTAAACCTTTTGGTTCAGGTGCTATGTTCGGAATGAGTTCTTCCTCTTCGGAAACCAACTCGCTGAGTTCTAGCAGTGGCATTGCTTCTGGCGCATTTGGTTCCAATTGGCAAGCCCCTAAGACATCCGTATTCGGTTCTTCTGCATCGGGGTTTTCCTTTGGATCATCAGCTTCTGTCACTGCTCCTAGCAGTGCACCTACTATTTTTGGGTCATCCACTGGTGCCTCTTCAAGTTCCATATTTTCATTCACTTTAGCTGCTGCTGCTACTACATCACAGCCTGTATTCAGTAACACTAGTCCTGGCTTGGTGTTTGGGTCAACTCCCTCTAGTAGTAGTAATAATAATAATAATAATAATAATAATAATAATAATAATAATGATCAAATGGAAGATAGTATGGCAGAGGACACAGTTCAGGCTTCAACTCTTCCGACATTTAGTCAACAGCCAATCTCACAACCGGCTTCTGGGTTCATTTTTGGTGCATCAAACCACCCATCAGGAGCAACTTCTTTCCAATTTGGAGGCCAACCAAGCATAGCAGCACCACAGAATCAATCTCCATTTCTGGCTTCTGGTAGTGTAGAATTCGGTGCTGGAGGGAGCTTCTCACTCGGCACCGGTGGCGGTGACAAGTCTGGTAGAAAATTTGTGAAGGTCCGTAAGCAGCGGAAGAAGTAAGAAGGTTTAATTACATTAGGGAACTCTTTCCAATGAGAGACCTCGTGAATCGTGATTGATTTGAATAATTATACAGGCAAATGAGAGAAGAGCTGCTAATTGTTGCGTTCGTGGTAGCCATTTGGTGCCGGAAGAAGTATTGACTGGTCATTTGGAACTTTGAACAATGGTGATGTTTGTGCTTTGGTGAATTTTACAGTTATTCATCATTTCTTTGAGGTGGTGGCAGAAGTTTGTGGCAATTTTGTATGGTGTTGTCTTCCTAGTAAAATTTGAGAGGAGCATTTGAAGTGTAGTGTACTAGTAGTAGTATAATTAGCTGATAGATTTTCAGGTTTGAGCAATTGTGCTTTTGACCTTGTTATGTGCTTTGTATCCTTAATCATATGTAACATAAAACAACAAAACAATGGAAATGGTTATGAATTTCATTTTGAGAGAGGATGTACTTGATTTCTTCTTCGGTAGGGTTCATAATTTGTTGGGCTTTATTATATTGCTGCCATATGGTAACTGTATGTAGGTAGCAATTGAGTTTGCTCGGAGCAAATCATTTAGTGTTTGCATCATATCAAACTTGGATCTTTCTGAGTTTAGCTTACTTTGGATTCAGACATTTTTTGTTTAAACTCTTCCGAGTTTTGATTAATTTGTTTAATACATCTATTTATGGAGATACTAAATCCAATGATCCGATTCTCTCGTATGTTAAAAAAAAAAAAAAGGATGAAAATCGAAATTCTCTCTTACATTGAACTTTAAGTATGGTTTTTGATTAAATTTTCAAAACTAGAGTAACTTGAAACTAATAATTGAATATATATATATATATATATATATATGAAAAATGATTGACTGAATTAGATCAGTATATTTATATTTATACTGTATAATAAATGATTGACTGAATTAGCATCAAAAGTGAAAAAATAATTCGCAAATCAAAGTAAAATTAAAATAATAGAATAAAGTTCAAATATTTTGGTATTTTAATTTATTTTATACTCAATTTTTAAAATATTATCCACTGAAAAATCCAATCTAATAAAATTTTATTTAACTTTTTTTCTTTCAAAATAAACCCACATGGCTTTCTTTCTACTACCCTCTCTTTTCTACTTCTAATTATCTCACTTTCTAGATAATTAAAATTTTTAATTTATTTTTAAGAATAATTATAGAAATAACTATTATGCATTGATTTCACCCACAAAGAAGGTGTGCATACGACTAGCTATGATTTTGCATAATTTGGACTTTGAGGACATAGAAGTAATTGCGATTGGCATTCTTTTTTCATTAATCTATCTATATAGTAAAATTAACTTGATTTATTAAATGTGTCATGAATGATATCTTAATGATTCAATATTTCCCTTATGATTTTAATATTGTTATAGTTATGATATTTTAATATTGTGAATCAAACGTACACATCTCTCTTTCATACATGAATCAAATTAATTTATTAAATTTATTCATCTCCTCTCTTTCACACATGAATCAAATTAATTTATTAAATGTATATTAAATGTATTCATCTCCTCTCTCCCATTCATGAATTTACTTTATGATGAAATAGTTCTCCTTGAATGTTACATATAATTAACATTTTCTCTACCAACATATACTCTAAAGCAACTGTTTAGAAGTCTTATTTATGATATATAAAATATCTTCCAACAAGAGAATGATAGCAAATGATAAGTAGTATGTTTCTTACTGTTAGAAAACGGGAAGAAAGAAAATGAAATGAGAAATTTTTACTATAAGAGAGTATTATACCTGTATAATTCAATAATGAAGATGTAATGTATAGGCAATTATTTTCGCAAGACAATTATTCCAACAATATAGATATATATAGATATATATATATATATATATACATTTTGGATACTTACACTACTATAGAAGAAGATTACTTACAATGATTTAGATAAAATGTAAAACTTTAAACATGTTTCCATGTTCCTTAGCATTGAATAACTTTTGTATTCAAGATTGAAATAGATTTTGATCAAAGCAAGTATGACATATTATTGAATTGGCAACCTTTAATGTATACATATAGTTATCTTTTTGAAAAGAATATATACGTGGCTAAATTATTTATCTTACTTTGATTTTTATACGTAGTAGAACTACGAAGTAATGAAATTTAGTATATTTTTTACACATATAAACTTCTTATTCTCTTATATTTGAATTTACTTTTTTTAATAAATTGATAACAAAAAATGTTATCATGAAAAATAACAAAAATTAAGTTCTTTACGATAAAAAATTAAAAATTGTTCTGGTTTTATGGAATGAGACATGGAATGGAATTGCCATTCTTTAGATTTTTTGCTAATAAAGATAAAAATGCTCATTTTATTGAATAAACCATGGAATATTCATAATATGAAATTTGTGGAGAGAACGAACCAGTTGTTCCATGTATTTAAGTAATATTCATAATATTATTTTATTACTCATCATGATAATGTAATTTTACTGATAATAACACCTATTGAAAATAAGAATATATATGTACTCCAATTTAATAGATAAAATTTATAATAATTAAAATAGTTAATTCATAATTAAAGATACTTACATGCATGTAACTCAAATAGTTAAATTGAGAATAAATTTAAATAAAATAAGTTTCGATTTTATAATAATAAAGTTCATTCACTTAAACTTAATAAATAGAACTTATAATTATTGAAATTAACACATTCATCATGAATGCCATTTGCAAAAAACTCAAGAAGATATAGTAAGAATAAATTTAAGTTATATGAATGTTATTTAATTAATCTTAATAATATAACTTGATTATTGATTTTGATAATGTTATTTAACTATTAAAATTACTTTATTAATAATAATAACGATTGATAATAGGACTTTACGTGTAACTCAAGTAGTTATATTGAAAAAATTAAGTAATATGAATTTAATAACCTCTCATTAATATCACTTAAAATTATTTTTAGTGATATAAATTTTATTTAGCTAATAATAATAATAATAATAATAATAATAATAATAATATGATTTGAAATATGATATGCATTTCAAACCCGTGTAACACGTGGGTATGATACCTAGATAATATACTTTTAATAGATGAAACCTGCTTATTTCTTTTTTCCCCCCCTAAATCTCTCTTCACTACTAGAAAAAGCCAAACCTTCTTTTCAACTCGAAAAATGAATCATACTGACTCATCATCAAGTCGACTTAGATATTTTTTTACTTGTTTTTACTCTTAGGTACTTATCTTCTCCTCCTTTAATGGTTGAGTTTCCTTTTTTTTTTTTCTTTAATATTTTTTAATGCTTTTATGTGGATGAATGGCGCAAGAATAAAGGTTGATTTTTTTTTAAAATTAAATTAATGTTATTTATCAGATGTTTTGCAAAGAGCGAAAGCCTTAGAACCCCAAAACTCTAGAAGCAAAAAACTTAAATTTAAAATTCTTAGAAGAAGCTTTCGAAGCTCTTGAGTTGCTTATTTTGAGTGAAAATAGTAATGGCTTAGGCTGCATTTTGGATGTTCAGCTTCAAGAAAATGGTAATGTTGTTAGACGGGATAGCTTAGCTTAGCTGTAGATGTAAAAGAGAATGGTGTTAGTGTTATTGAGACTGAAGAAGGTTTTTTAATGGATGTAGTTGATGAATAAAAAGGATCAAATGGATGAGTAGAGTTTTTTTTTTGGTAGAGGGAGAAAGTGTTGCAAACAAGTGAAAGGAATATTGTCGAGCAAATAGGAAGATTGAAGTAGACTTTGAAACACAAAGTGCAACATTAGGTGGTGGTTAGTAAAATGAGTAAAGCTGAGTATGGTCGAGAAGGGAATTAAGGAGTGAAGAATTGAGCTTATGAGTAAGAAATCTAACAAATATTAAAAGTCTTTTCAATAGTTGACTCCTATTTATAGGGTTTAAGAAAAGAATTACAATGCTTGTATTTATAGAATAGGAGTTTCTATTTTTGTATATTTAATAGGTATAATAAAAGGTTGTCGATTAAAAGTATTAATGTCTTGTTTAATGGGTTTTAAATTACTAGCAATAACAGTAAAAGAGTTCACTGTTTGTTTTGAAGGAAAAGAAAAAACACTCATACTTTAAGGAAAGAGTAAGAGGAAACCTCTTACCTATTTCTATATCTAATCCACCAAGCTAAGTTGTCTGGAACATCCCAATAGTAAAATTAACACAAGAACCCTGCCATATTCTGAGGTTATTTTAATTTATTCTGCTTTGAGAAAGTCGCAATAGGTGGAACATCTTTTGTGGAAAACTTTATGTTGGAGGTGACCTTTCCATAAGAATGTTATTCCATGAGGGATCTATTTTGAACCAGAGCTATTCTAAACAAGAGTTATTTTAAACAGGAGCTGTTCTTAAATAAGATGTTTCTAATAGAAGTGTATTCGGTGAAGCATTGTAACTGAAGCAATGTACTTACTTATTCTAGGGCGTGGTTACTTGTTCTAGGTTGTCTTTTTGTTGTCCTTGTAAGTACAACCATGCAATGTTGCATCTTAAGAGAAAAAATAGAATGCAGTAAGCTATTACTACGTGTTAAAAGATAGGGAGCAATATGTTGCTACTGCGCCCTAAAAAATAGGGCACCAACAATAAACATGAACAATATATATTAAAAATAATGATATGTAAAACATTCAAAGGATGTAAGACTGTTGTTGCGCTCTTATTAAATAGGGCGTAGCATATAACAATGCTATTCTCGATTAAATCGGATGTAGCTTTGCTACTTCAATTGAAAAGAAGTGCATAACAAATTTGTTGCATCCTATTTAATAGGGCAATAGAGTCTTCTAGGGGTGAGTTGAGAGATTTAGTGCAAACTTTCTAGTTTTAATAATGGAAAGAAACTATATATATATATATATATATATATATATATATTTTATATATCTTATAGAAAGTTGTATGTTCTTTGTGAAGAATTGTAAGTAAAATATATTAGTATATTTCAATCCACTGACTCGTAGAAACAAACAAGAGTAAGGAAATAAAATAATAAATTTTTAGAAAGCTTTTAGCTTGGCTGTATGCTTCTATAGTACTGCACCCGAGTATGAATGATATTTGCTAATATAGAATTTGGACACACTTACTGCACGAATGAACAGATGATTTTTTTAAAAAATATATATAATTTTAAAAGATATTAAAAGATAAATATATAAAAAATATAGCTTTTTTAAGGTGGGTAGTTATTTCAAGAGTAAAATGGTAAGGTAATTTTTTAAATTTGAATAGTTTTTAAGAAGTGAGTTATTAAGAAGTGGTGGGTGGTTAAGAAAGAAAAAACAAGTAAACAAATTATGTTTCTTACAAAAATTAGTGAGTAGTTTTTTTTTTTAATTAGAAAAAAATAAAATTATCCTCAATTTTATAGTATTGTAAATATTTTTAAATGTTTTTAAAATAATAGAATTAGTGCGCGGTTAACTTCTGGCACCAAGTCAGCCATTCTTTTTATCTTAATAAAGATTAGAGCAAGAGAAACTAGAATATATATTCCAAGAGAGGAAAATATTAAAATTTTTGTAAATAAATAAATAAATAGAAGGATTTAAAAAATATTTTTTTAGGGATTTTATAACCTTTTAACTAAAAAGGTAAGAAAATACTTATTATTAATAAATTTGATTCCCTATGGCTTATAATAGAGAATTGTTTGGAGACGAAGTAACATCTCAAAGCAAACTAAAAGCCAGGTTTCTCTCAAAAGTTTGAAGCTTAAATTTTCTGAAAGCTCTTTGATTAAGTAAGTTATTTATTTTCATTTTTTTAAATAAAGAAATAAATAAATTATGTACCCAAATCACCACATAAATTTCTACGAAACATAAAATGTTTCTAAAAGAATTGATCTTATTAGGGGTCGTAGTTCTTTTTCTCATTCTTGATATGTATCTTGATAATAAACAGATGTCTCGAATTTTATGAAATAATGATCTTGTATCAAATTTTTTTAAAGATTTTTTTTAAAAGAAATTAATTAATTAAACTTTAAATTTTAAGAAAATTTGATGCAAGCAGCATCCAATAAGTTGGACGCTGCAAGCGTCCATTAAATTGGACGCTAACGTCTAATAAATTGGACTTTTTTTAAAAAAATTTTTTTAAAGCTAATTAAATATATATTTTTAAAAATACTAGATATATTTTTTATGCACATGAATAAACAATTATTTGATTCTATTGTTGTTCATTTTGTATGTGTTCTTTTCCACTATGGCCAACGAACAACCTTCTCGCGCTGCTTTGGTTCCGATGAGGAAGAGAAAATATATTATTTCTAATGATGTTTCTTCAGCTTCTCTTCGTAAAAAAAAATCATTTTTGTAAGGATAGAGATCGTGTGCCTCCTCCAGTTCCTAAGGATTGGTCTAATCAAATTAAAAGGAGGAAAAGTCCGCTTCTAAGAGCAAGTGCATAACAACGAAATTGCTACTTATCCAACTCTTCTTGCTAGTTATTCTTGGCAAAACATTGGTTTTGTAGCGCGATTGAGTTGTGGAAAATATATTCTAGCTGACTCTATTGCAAAATTTCGATTCAAACATGAAGAATTTCCTCTTTTAGTGACTAAGTTTGGCTCGAATTCATAACCAATTCAAGGTTGGGAAATTTGGGTGAATAAAGTCTTAGAGAAGCCTACTTATGTGAAAGCTCTTTGTTCAATGGGAGTGTTTGATGTTGTGCAAGTCACGTCCACACTTTACATTCACAAAGAAAGAAGAATAGATGTGTAGCGGGCTATTCTTATGAGATGGAGTACCTTTTCTTACACAATGATTACTGTTTGGGGTGTGTTATGTGTTATTCTTGAGCTTTCATGTACTGGGAAACGTGATATTTGTTCTCCAATGTTATTAGAAGAGGAATAAATTCATGGCTTTTTCTTTGATTTGCTCAAAAGTAAATGTAGGAAATCAAAGTCGCTCGATTCTCTAGTTGTATAGGTATGTTTGACCATAAATTCCATCCTGAAGATAGCTTTCCTAAGTTTCCTGATCATGAACATGAATTAGAAGCATTGTTGATTATGGGGCTAGCTCGACATGTCTTTCAGGATGTTCTGATGATAGAATAAGCCTGGTTGTCATCCTTACAGTTATTAAGATTGCTAAAGGTATGTTATTGTCTCTAGCTATATTCTATTTAGGATCTCTTTCATAAGCGGTTAGACTTGTATCTTTCCAAGAGTGAAGTATCAGCTAGCTAGTATAAAATTTTGACAAACATAGATGTCTCTTTCATTCAAATATGCTTATGGGAAAGGTTTGATTCTTGTGCTCCTTTACCTAATCCATATCCTTCACTTATTGCTTTTTCTTTTGGTAATTTCTTCAAGAATGACTATAGGGTTTAGGTATGGCACAATTAAAAGTCAAAGGAAAATATTCTTTAAGTGCTAGATGTGGCTAAGAAGTTTACTCGACATCCCTACTTGTGAAAAATGGTTATGGTAATCCTTATTCATACTATGGTATTCCAAATCAGCCTCGCTCTTAGAAATTAAGCAAGCAAGAAATTGAATTCTACTTTTAGGTAAAATATAGTATGTTACCTTCTACGATTGAGATTTCTGGTGCTAAGATTAATAGAAGTCTACATTCTATTAAAGTATATTCAATGCGTAGAGCAGAACACTAATTTGGATATGATCAGATGGTTCCATGTGAGCCTCTTACACCATTGATTAGACATTTGTCTCATTCTACTTCTGAGTTTCTTCTTGATAATATCCTTAGCAAGCATAAAAAGAGATTATTGTAGTTCTGGGTGGCCTGCTTATTAGAATGAATGTATCTCTAATTAGGCATCCTTTTGCATACCATTAACTAATTCTAAGAAATGTCTCAAGCTTCTTGCTATTACTCAAAGTGATATATCTTTATGTTGTATTTGTGTTTCTAAAAAAAAAAAAGTTCAAATAGATGGAAAGACTACTAGTACTTTTGCTTCTCGCAATGTAGACATCCTATTTTGTCTGAGCCCTTATTGATTTTTTTATTTTAGGGGCTAAATGGAATTTTCTAGGTCTGGATCCTCTCAGATGATATAAATGTCCAATTAGAGTCTCGATTAGTTCCCATGAGCTTAGTTTAACATAATAAAGCATCTGAGTTCAATTATCCAATTTAGGGGGGTAGGTGTCAAATTTAGAAACTAGGACTTACGTCTTGAAAATTCAAGAATGTAAAGAGTTAATGTGGATAGGTCTCTTAATAGAATAAGAATGGCTATAGATGATATTTGGATGAAAAATAGACTAGTTGTAGAAGTTTAAATCAAAAGTCAATAAAATTACAAAAGTCAATTGTATGCAAAGTCAACCATGAAAAGTCAAGTTTTTAGCCTAAAGTTAGATTTTGAAATTAAAAGAGTTCTTCAACTCAGATTTCAAAATTGATTACACCAAAATAAAGTTGAATATGGGTTTCATGTTAAGAAGGTGTAATCAGAATAGGTTATAAAAGGACCATAGGAATTTAAAGTGTCCTGATTTCCTCAGGACTTAATTTGGGTAGTCTAGGATAGAAAATTTAGATTTTTTTGGAAAAGTCATTAAAACATATTATTGCCATAGGATGGAACATTCAATGGCATTTTTGCATAGACAAGTCATGATCAATTGAATGACATAAAAAGTTATACATGAATTAATGTAGGGATATTGCTATGGCCAAATTTCCTATTTAATAAATATATGAATTTTAATTATTGATTCATTAATAGTAGCAATGTCGTTTCCCTTAAGTTGGTTAAGAGGTTGTGGTTAAGCTAAGATCATCCTAGGGTGATTAAAACTAGCTAAGATTACTCTAAGTTGATTAAAACTTAAATCACCAACTTCAAGGCTTATACATAAAAGTTATCATCCATATTTTCACAACTTTTAAACACTTAAAAAATTTTAGAAAATCTAGTATATTCTCTTTTCTTTCAAGTTCTCATCATCTGTAGAGAAGATCAAGCTTAGAGTAGGTATAATCTCTAACTTTTCTCTTTAATTTCAAGTTAATTAGCATGTTTAATGATTGATTCATGCTTTCTGATGCTTTCATGAGTTTCGACCATGATGTTTCCATGTCTTTAAGTTTCAACCTTAATGATTCATGATGATCTTATGCTTTAAGCTATGATTTACTTGATTTCTTGTTGTTTAAAGCATGATCACATGATTAATTGATGAAATCCAGCTTAAATCATGATTAATAAGCTTAATAAATTGTTTAAACTAGGTAATCTCACTAATTCTAGGTTTCAGCCAACCTAGTTTCTTAGGAATTTGATGATTTAATCTTAGTTGAGCTAGGATTTGATGATATTGAGCTGAAATTTTGAGTTTAGATGATGAAATCATGATTCTTTAGCTTGTTAATGTGTTCGAATAAGAGAGGCAAAGGAGACTCAAGTTTGGCTTGCTTAAGTTAGCTTAATCTTGAGTTTAATTAATTTAATCTTGCATAATTTTGTTAATTAATATGAGCTAAAATTTGAATAGATAAAACTTGAATATAGGGCTAAATGATGATATTCTACG
Organism: Adansonia rubrostipa; assembly: GCA_038381775.1. Taxonomy (NCBI): domain Eukaryota; kingdom Viridiplantae; phylum Streptophyta; class Magnoliopsida; order Malvales; family Malvaceae; genus Adansonia; species Adansonia rubrostipa. The sequence continues at coordinate 146,093 of JBBYHM010160017.1, forward strand.
TTTTTGAACTTGTAGAATCATTCAACAAAGCTCAAAAATCCTTAGCTAGGTTTGGCCATGTAGAATTAAGGTGACTTTATTGGGCTTTGCATAATGGATGCTTAAATGATGAAATCTAGATGAATTAAGCTAAATGGAACTTAGGTAAGCTGAAATTTATGCTTAATTGAACAAATTTAGAAGCTTAGGTTTCAATTGATGAGCTTAAATGGTGAAAAGCATGTTTTGATTGTTAATCATATTGATTGAATTGAGTCCAAGCTTGTTTTCTTGTGCTTGATTGCTAAATGATGAGAATTTGGTGAGAAATTGATGTTTAGATGAGTATATTTAGCTTAGGTAGATATCACCTATGTTGGATTTTCTGATTAGAATAGGCTTTGTAGATGCTTAGTTGTTAGAACCATAGGTTAGTATTCTACATTTTTGATAAAATGCATGTTAAGGTGTTTAGAATGTATAAAACCTTGTTTCTCTTAAAAGATTCCCTAAAGCCAAGCTTTGGTTTAGTTAATGGTGAATCAAGTTTTGGTTTTGTATAATAACCTCCTTAATGAGTAATGTGAGGATATTAAATAAAATAGCTTGAATTAAAGTTGATTTAGAGAAAATAAAAATGATTTCAAATGTTTAAATATGCTTGGATGAGTTTAAACTTGGTAAGCCTTAATATGAATTATTAGGTGTTGTCTAGGTTAGTCAAATTGTGTTGTTTGGTGTCACTTAGGTGCTGGTTACATCACACAACTGAATGGCATTGGTGTTCCTCTCACTTATTGAGAATAATAATAGTGAATAAAAGTGATAAAAACAAAGATATTTGCATGAATCTAAACCATATTGCTAATGTTGAAAAACATAGTTCTAGGTCTTGGTACTAAGAAGTCTTTGTTGATTCCTCATATATGACATTTATAGATTTTATTTGGTCTCGTTGTTGGACATTCAAATGTCCAGAAATGTGTTTTAAAAATTTGACAAAAGGCTTCATGATTATAAGTCACGTTAGAGCTTACGGTTGCAGTACAACATTGTAGTCTTATAAAAATGATATATTTTGATTAAGTTATAGGCCTTACGAATTTTTATTAGTATTTTTCATATAATCCTCATTGATTGGGCTACATGATAGGGTATTGAAATCCTTGATTTCATGATCGAATCAATACAGAAAAATCTTGGAACATGAGCTATTCGTACTACCCTATTTTAGCACGTGATTAGATTTACAAACTGTTTTTTGATGGTGATAATCAATTTTTTGTATTTGCCCATATTTTTAGGTGAAAGTAGAATGAATAAACTTTCCAAATTGTGTGACTTTACTAGTGGGTAATCTAAACAAATTAGGAAAAATTTCTCGAAGGCAGGCTGGTTAGTCATACTGTCAATGTAGATTGTCCAATTAAAAAAATTTATGTGATAGCCAAAATGATTTTATGTTAGAGGAATAATCCGAAATAAATTTAGAGAGCTTGAAAATCAAATATGTCCTTGTTTTCAAGTCTCTTTGGTTTGTTTTTCATTACCCAAGCATTCAAATGCCTCAAAATTGATTCCTGAAGTCATGTTTAGTGTATTAATAGGTCTAGTGTCCCCTATAGGTGGTCTCTAGTGTCTCACATTAAAGCATCCAAGTTGAATTGGATAAAGCTTATTTTTAATATTGTTTCCAAAGTTGCATTTTCTTCATTTTAGTTTAAGTGTACTATTTTTCTATTAAGTCAAATCCAAATTGATAAAAAAAAAATGAAAATAACGTCAATGTGTGATTATTTGTGGAGTCAAATAGTTTTTCCTTTTCAAATGATTTTTGCTTCGAATTGATTGTAAATTCAAGCCAGTCCCAATAAGAGTTACAGGATATATTTTCATACTGTTATTTGTTTAATTTGGAATAAATAAAAGGGGGATTATGGTTGAACACATGTAATTGAAATTGAGAAAAACAAATTCAAATGTATGATTAGTTGGTACCAAGTATTGGGCATTATGAGAGGGATCGAGTCCTTATTTATGGTGTAACCAACTCCCAAGCCCAACTATGTAGATCTCTAGTATATGTTGGCTATAAAATCATTCTTTTAGAGTTTTGTAACTTTTTTTTGAATGGTTTTAATAGGTGATAGATCATATCTAGCCAAAAAAGATCGGTGGCGACTCCTTAACCCAGTTATTCTCCTATTTTGGTATAAGAAGTTTAGATGATCGATTCATCTGACAGGTTAGGGCCCTACGATGATTTGAAGTGTTGTCTACTTTTATATATTAAGGTTCACATCTTGATATATTATGACACATACTTCAAGTCAAACAAAGAGAAAGAGTTTGTCTTCTCCTAAAGTAAATTGTTTTAATTTTTTTTCAATTTTCTATTTTTCTTAAAAAGTAGCGTATATATTTTTCATCTCCATACTTCATGTTTTTACTTCACTTGCCTAGGAAAAAGAACTTGCTATGGATGATGACAATGAAACTTGTAACGATAAAATGGATGATGAATGTGATGATGAATAGTCCCTCGATATAGAAAACCTTCGTAATGCAAACAAAGCTGATGATAGAAGTTGATGATTTTGCTTTTTTGGGATGAATATCCAATGAAGCATTCTAGATCTTTTGTTGATATAGATTTTGATAATGGTTTTCGTGTTGATAACAATAATGATGTTCAGAATGAGGACATTCAGGTTATTTAGCACAATCTATTTCGAATGGGGATGAAATTATTGTTGCTAATGTTATGCTATTATCGATAATGATGTTGCATTTTCTCTATATGTTTCTTCCTCCCTAGTGCCAATGCATAATGATGCTAGTAGTGCACCTGATACTTTTGGAACATGTTTTGGGAATGTTTCTACTAGAGTTGATTTCCATGTTTCCTTTGTTATGCCAAAACATGTGAAGTATTTGGAGAGTATTTATCAGAAAGAGGGTGTTTTATAGGATACCTGAATATTTTAGAGTGAAGATTTCATCTTTTTTACATTTTATGTGTTAGGAATAGCTTTGGTGATAACTAATGCTCATGGTCTACCATTTTCTAGAAACTTTACAGTTCATAGATGAGACTATGAAAGTCAGATTCAAGCTTGATTGCATTGATACTTGCGCATCTATAGCTAAAACTTATCTTTCTATAGGAGTTAATAAGCTTTAATAAGAAAAAGAGACAATAGAAGTTATTGCAAATATTTTTTCACTATAGGAAGAATTAAATTTGCAAAAAGATCACAAAACTGAGTTGCATAAACAATTGGATGTCATTTCTTAGTTCAGTAGAGCCAGCTCTTCAACATGGAGTAATATAATTGTCTAGATTCTTTTTTTTTTTTGTCTTTTTTATATAGTTTCCTTTGTTTTGAAACTTTAATATAGATAAGAATACTTTCTTTTTGCTATGAGATGAATTACCTTTTTTTGTTTTTCCAAAACTAATTTTGTATGTATGTATGTATGTGACTAAGGCAAAACTTTTCTTAACTTCATATCAAGGAGAGAATATCTCTGAACTCAATGTTTAAGAGATATATGCAATCTTTTTTTAAAGTAGTAAAGCTGCAATCAATGTCTTAATCTCAACAAAAAATAAGTGATAACGCTACAGTCAGAATAAACATAGTAACATATAGCCAAAGTATAAATAATAAAGCTGCAGCTATAATAGTAAAGTACAACCAAAATAAAGTTGCAACTAAAGTATAATCCATTTCTTAAATATCAAACTTTGTTACAAAATGGAGTAAGAGAGCATATTTGAATTGTAATGAGCTTATTCATTCATTTAATATTAAAGAGAATAGATAAAGTGTAAGTCCCATGCATAAAATTTTTTTATGCACTAAAAGTTGATGGGTGCTATGACAACATTTTTTTTTTTTTGGATTTATCAACTTACAATATCCTCTTTCATTCACTTCATGCATAATTTATGGTCCTTCCCACTTTGGGTTGAACTTAGAGGTTGGTACTTTGTTTTCTAATGTGTTTTACAGCACTTAGTACCAAATCACATTTTTTAAAATTTTTCCTGGTCACTAATTTATCATAAGCTCTACTCAATCTTCTTTGGTACACTAGCAAGTTCTTTTTTCCTTCATCTCTTTTTTTTCTCTAATGCTTCTAACTTCAAAATCTGCATGCTATCATTATCAAGTTCAGCATCTTATGCTAACTTTATAGGAAGTACAGCTTTTGTTCCATACACAAGTGAAAAAAGAGTTGCCTCAGTCCATGTTTGGAGGTTCTATATGCCCTTAGTGCCACTAGCATGCGTTTCCCCACATTTTTGGATCTTAATGCACCATCTTACATAACACCATAAGGAAAGTCTTATTGGCAGCTTCAACTTGGCGATTGCCTTTTAGGTAGTAAAGGCTTAATTTGACATGATCTACCTCATACTTAACAAGTAGTTTCCTTATCTCACAACATGGCCCAGATACGAATCTTGACCAGCCTGACTTAAAAGGTGGGTGTACCTCTTGTTCCTATATATATCATTACTTTTTCATTTTTTAAAGGGCCATATCATTGTTTCCTTATTTTTTTTTTGTCTGAGGACAGAGCTGTCAAGATGAGTAACTCAACTTAACCCTAAATAGTTGTTACAAAAAACTATTTATTTTTCTTGGAGTCGTCATCAATTTAATTTGCCTAAGTGAAATTGATCACCTATAAGAGTTCGTATTTTGAGTCTTACAAAACCCTTAAAAATAAACTCTGAGGTCTACGATAATATCAGATATACAGAAAAAAGGTTTGAGAGTTAGTTACAATCATGAGTAAGGAACGATCCCTCTCATGATGCTCGCAAATCAGTACCTCATTTATTACATATTAATTTAAATTTTGATTTTATTTGGATTCTATATTCGATATTTAATTATAATTCCCATATTTCAAAATTTTCCTATTCTAAATTTATTATTCCATATAAGAGAAAATCAAATTTTTAATATTTTTTAAAATTAAAAGATCTTTTGCACCCTATTAAAGAAACGAAAGAACATGTAAATTTTTATCATTTTCTTTCGCGCCCCACTGGAGAATCGGGGGAATACGAAAGGTTTTAAAATATCAAAATATCTTTTGTACCTTACCAAAGAACTAGAGAAATACAAAAGTTTTTATCTTATGATATTTGAAAAATCCTGATTTTCATTTTAAAAAGGTGTCTTGTTATTAAAATAATTCGTAGAAGCCCTCTCATATGTTAAGAGAAATTCCTTGTACTAATTTAACTTAGAGACATTGCCTTAATTTTTGAAAATTTTTGATTATATTAAAAATAATAATTTTGTCCTAAGGTTTGGTTTTGACTACACATACGAAACTAGACTTGAAGGACATGAATATGGTTGATAAGACCAAAATGTCCCTTAAAGTACCTTCGACATGAAAGAATCCTAGTCACTCTAAAAGACTCAACTTTAATGCAAAATTACTAAAATGTCCTTGGAGTATACATTTAGACATGAAAGTACCTGGTAACCCTTAAAAACTCAAAAACAATCATAAAAGATGAATCTATCCCTAATGCACACTTTTACCATAAAAAACTCTCGATGACTACAGAGGCCTCAATTCCAAGGTAAATTGCAAAAATGTCCTTAAAGACTACCTTCATCTTGAAAGCATCCTCGTAACCTTAAAAGACTCAGTATAATTATAAAAAGATGAATCTATCCATATTATGCACCATTGGCATAGAAGTATCCTGGTGATCATAAAAGACTCGATTTTAAGGTAAGCTACCGAAATACCCCTATGGTCTATTTTGGTACTGAAAGCATCCTGGTAATCCTAAGGGACCTATAAATAATAAGAAATGACAATTTTATCCTAAATGGGTAACTTGCATATTAAATGTGACTTAGAATGCAAAAATTGCAACTAAGACCCTAAATTTCTCAAAATTATATTTTAAGCCCAAAAATAGCTAAAAATGCTAGAAATGTCTCTAAAATGACCAAAACACCTTAGATGGGTAAATTGATATAAGAAAAAACTATTTTGACCTTAAAATACAAGGTTCTCTAAATGGACTCAAATCTTTGCTAACTTCATAATTTAGTCCCTACATGAAATTAACTTATAATTCAACAAAAAATACATCAGAAAAAATTCATGAAAATCAACTAAAATCAAAAGAAGCATTTAAACCAAGCACCTTTGGCTTTGGATCAATTTTTTTCTAAGTTTTCCAGTTAGTCTTTAAACTTTCTAAATTTGCAAAAAGACCTCTAAAAGCTAAAAAAATTCATTTCAACATGTTAAAAATACATGAAACACATCCCTAGGGGTACATGAAGCTCTCAACCAAGTATGAAAGGCCTTGAAATATTTTTTTTTCATTTTTACAATTTAGTCCTTATATTTTCTATAATTACTAAATAGCTAAAAAACTAAAAACATCATCACATCATTTTGTTAGGTTCAGCCAAGGCTTGGAAACACCTATTTGAAGGCCTAAAAATTTTGGGAAAATAATTTTTTAGTCTCAACTTTTAAAAATCACAAAATAATATGAATCATCAAAAAAACAATAAATAAAAATTAAATACAAGGCTTCTATGAGTTTTGGCCATCACCAAAAAACATACCCATAAAAAATTTTCAATACAATAATCGTATATCTTAATTCTACCAAGCTTAAATCAACATCACCATGTAAAAAATCATGAAAAATATACATATAAACACGTTTTATCAACATATTAACATGAAAATACCAATGAAAATAGTGTGAACATGAACCTATATACATGATAAAATCAACATCATATCAACAAAACATACTTCATAAAAGATAAGCTATTGTTAAGAAAAATCAAATATAACCATTAAATCAAAAAAAATTATTCATAGCCATCATACTTTGCCTTTCAACATGGACAAAATCTATGACCTTAAGCATGATTTTGGCTCACTAAAATGAATGAAATGAGAAAAAGTTTCTAAGTGTTTATACCTTGAAAGTATGGAAAATTTGATTTTTGTTCTTAGTATTTTGGCTATTTTTGCTTAGAAAACCATTAGGCCCTTCTTGAAACATTCTCCCCATTTTTAGATGAACTGGAGTGTGCTTTGGATAGTGACTAAAAAAACTACTTTCTAGTTTGGTACTTTAGGAGTACCAATGTTTCTTTGTTGTAGCCCATCTTAGTTACCGCCTATCAACGAGAACTTTGAACAACTCACTGGATAGAATAAATCTAAAAGCTTTCTTAATGTAGTTAAAGGATGATATTAGGAAGTATTTGAATTTGGAGGTGACTTGTTCTTATGTTCTGAAAGAAAATAAGTTCTTAGCTAGCAATTTTGCTACTAAGCAAGGAGTTGCATGCTAGAGTTCAAATTTGCTAAACTGGGGACTTTTTTGGTGCTCGGTTTGAGCTTGCAAAGTTTCATTGTCAACTAAAATCTCTTCCAAATGTTATCTCAAAGCCTATTATGCTTTCCAATTTACTATCATATAGAACTATTTGTCAAATTTTTATTGTTCAAAAGGACCTTGCAAATTGCCCATGCATCAACTTCAGAGAATAATACTATTGTCGAAATTAACCATGCAAGTGCATGTATCGCAACAAGTAATATAGTGATGAAGTAGAGTGTTGATCCCATGAGGAATTGATACTAAATTTGTTAAGTGCTAAAATTAAAACAACTTAATCTTATTCAAACAAATGATTAAAATAATAATAATAATAATAATAATAATAATAATAATAATAAAGCAAATAATAAATAAGAGAAGCCTAGGATTAGAATTTCTCTTAACACTTTATTTGAATAAAACCCTATTCTCTTAACTTGACTAATAATATTGAGTTATTAACTTAGAGTTCTAATTTATTTATAAGTATCTTCCGATGGTCTTATAAAAATATCTCTCTTAATCAATTTACTATCTTCTTATGCAAATTGAATTAAAAGAAACTCATTAAGCCTAGACTCTAATTTGGTTACAATGGCATGCTCGTATATTCCTATCTAACATGTAGATCAATTCATCCTAATAAATGAATATGAAACATATGTCATTCAATCTAGATCTAAACACAAAATTCCCTTTTCCAAGTTCATTAAGGTTACCAAATCAATCTAATTGGTGATCAAGCAATTAGAAGCATTAAGAACAAGATTGAACAAATAACTTAAATATTATTAAATCAAGGAAAGAAAATAAAATAATTCAAATTACATATTAAGTTCCATTGCAACCTTAGAAAAATAAATCTAGTTAATAATAAATATATAAAATATAAAACCAAGGATTTTCACCATCATAAATAATACAAGAAAGATAAAAAGAATAAAGAGAAAGAGAAAACTAAGATTGGCCAGATCTTTGATATTCAAGCTTCTCCAAAATCTCTCTAACTTTTTGAATATTATGGTGGCTTCTCTCCTCTTCCAAGAGCTAGAGAAAAATAAACCTATAAAATATCTAGGATTGTCTTTGTGATGTTTCTAAGACTAATCTTGAGATTCCTATTTATAGGCAAAACCATGAAGGTATAAACTTGGTCTCCAAGTAGCTTGAAAAATATTATTTTTGAAAATTGCCAAACTTAATCACTTTTCTTGATTGAGTCCACTTTACTTATTGATTAAGTTGTTGCACTTTTGAAAACTTTTTTGGGATTTAACCTACAAAAATATGGAAAATATTTAAATAACTAAGCAATTAAAATGTAAGGAAAGTCAATAATGCTAAATTAAAAACTACTAAAAATAAATAAAATTTAAATAAAATAACAATACTATAAATTAAATTTAAATAAAAATCTCTAAGACTTAGCTAATTTAATATGAATAATGAGATTGAATAACTCTATTTTATAGAGTTATCAGATACATTGTAGACACCCTATTTTATTCGAGCCCTTAAATTAACCTTTTTCTTGTTCTAGGGGTTAATTCGAATTTTCTTAATCCAGATCCTCTTAGATGAGTTATTGGTGGTAGCAATGTCTAGTTGACATTGCAAAATGTTTCCATGGGCTTAGTTTAATAAAATAAGACATTTGACCTTAATTATTCGATTTAAGGTATAAGTTTTGGATTCGAAAAATCAAGATTGGATCTAAAAAATTTGATTATGAAAAAACTTGACTGGTATATGTCTCTTGGATGAAATTAAAGTGGTTATTAAGGACATTTGGATGAAAAAAGACTTATTTTAGAAGTTTAAATCAAAAGTCAACTATAGCAAAGTCAATTATAAAAGGTCACCTTTTTTGCCTAGATTAGATTTTTAAATTGGAAAAGTTCTACGGCTCGGATTTTAAAATTAATTACCCAAAAATAAAATTGAATATGGACTTTAGTCAAGAAAGTGTAATTGAGATTGGATCACGTAAAGACCTTATTAAAGTACCATGAATTCCCAAGGGCTTGATTCATGGGGTCCAAGACATAAAATTCCAAATTTTTCAAGGGAAGGTCATTAAGGGATATTTTAACTATAGGAAGGAACATTAAACTGTATTTTTATATGAATACTTTATGATTAATCGGATGTTACAAAAATTAGTAAAAGATTGGCTTAAGATTAAAGCATGGCCTTAATTGACATGTATTTAATGTGCAATATGTGTTCATCTATTCATTAAGGGTATAAAGGTTAATTCACACAATGCTTTTTAAGAAAGTTAGTAGTTATTCCAATTTCATCAAAGGCTGACTTAGGATTAGATCACTAGCTTTTGGCCCTATAAATAGAGGTGAGTGGCTATTCATTTTTACATTTTAAACATTTTACATATACACTATATTTCTAAAATATTCTCTAATTTTCTTGGTGCAGGAAAAGCTTGGTTAGGTAACGTTTCTTTCTTATCTCTTTTAATTTCAATTAATTAGCATGATTTAATGTTGACTTAATGCTTAATTATACATCTATATGATTTGACCATCATTTTTCCATGCTTTTTATGTTTCAGCCATGATAAATCTTTGTGATTTGATGATGCTTTCTTGATTTAAGCTAGGTTTTATTCACACTTGATGAGATTGAAACATGATTCAGTGATTAGTGAAGAACTGAACTTGAAATCATGATTAAAGAACCAAACCTAGTGTTCGAACAAGAGATCTCTTTAGATTAGGATTCGACAACTTTAATTTTATAAGATTTTATTGTTTTGAGATTCATTGAGTTGTGATATAAGTAGTGTGAGCTAAAATCATGAAGTGTAAAGTTGAAATGCTTAGTTCTTGAACATAGTTGAAGTTCGAACAAACTTAAAATAATAAAAGCAAGAATTAACCATGGTAAAGAGATTCGCTTAGGTTTTACTAGCATAGACTGGATAAATCTTAAGCTTAATTGATATATTCTTTCTTAATTATGATATTTTGAGCTAATGTGAGCTAAAATCTAAGTGGTTAGGACTTAAATATTGTGTTCAATAATAAGATCTTAGGTTCTTGAACATAGTGACAGCTTCGAACAAGCTTAAATATATCTAGCTGGGTTCAACCACTTTAGGATCTTAATTTGGTTTGGTAAAGTGATGAAGCCTTGACAAAATTTTGATGAATCAAGTTAGGTTGAGCTTGCGTAGGCTGAAATTTAGAATTAATTTGTTGAAATCATAAGCTTATATGCTTAAACCTACGCTTAAATGATTGAATTCTTGATTTTAGATAATAATCATGTTAATTGAGTTGTATCAAGCTTGTTTCCTTGCTTTGATTGTGAAATTGATGAAGAATGATGCGATATTAATGATTAAATGAGCATGTTTAGCTTTAATAGTTTCAACTAATCCAATCATGTTAGATTAAGATGTTAGGAATACCCCAAGGATGAAAGACATTTTGATGTATTTCTTTAGTTTGAACTAATTATTCATATTTATAAATTCGAGTTTTATCATTACATCATTACTATACCATCCTTATTTAATTTACATGTTAAAGTAAATGTAAGCAAATATGGCTTATTGACCCCTTGTGTTTATACTATTGGAATGTTGCATATAATGGACTTCGTATGCGAGAAGACAACATTCTAAGGTAAGTAGTCTAAATTAATGGTCCATTGTTTATGGGGTTAATGTGAGCAATTAACCTATGTTATGATTATTATGTCATCTAAATCCAATTGTGAAAATGGCTTATCTTGGCCATCTAGAGTGGGTTGACTCCTAAGTAGAGACATAGATATATTGCCTAGAGATGATGATATATCAGACTAGACCAAAGTGCAATTAATACATTAATAAGCTAGTTTACTTGGATTAATTCACTTTTGACGTGCATTGTGTAATTACCTTAATCTTGAGTAACTAATTGACTCCATATGTATAACTTGTATATTTTTACGTTCCAAAGCCTAAAACGTCTTGAAGTAGTAAATTACTAGATTGGTTCGTTGAGTATATGACTTATACTCAATGAGAGCTTTACTTATAGATATCGAATCATGGCTCTTATAAAGAGTTAAGGTTATCCTCTTACAAGGCATTATATGGGATAATGAAAATGGATGTGGCCTTAATCATTTCTTTATCAAATGATAAATTGTTCATATGTGCTGAATAATTATTTTGCATAAAGAGTATAATGAAACTTTAAGATATGGTAATCTTAATTACAGATATCATATGAAGGTATGACATATATAACAAGGTCATTGGACTAAAAGACTATTTATAAAGTTTATGTAATATGTTATATAATTGGGAATGCAGTCTCAGGTCTTTAGTAATATGACTCTGAGATTAATAATTATTCGTTATAGAATGATTAATACATAGATTATTAAAGCCTAATTATGTATGTCTAATTAGTCCCTCCACTAGCTAAATATATTTTTTTAACGGGTGGTTATTGATCAAAAAATTTGAAGTAGGATGATTCTTAATATGGTAAAATGGTGCGCCAACTACACTCTTTCTTAGAGGAATAAGTGTTTGCTTCAGTAAATAAATAAAAGATAATTTTTGGCATTATATATTTAGAATATATATTTAATTTGATTAACTATTTATTTAGACAAGAATTAATAATTTAAATTAATTATATTTATCTTTTGATAAATAAAAGAATTAATTTAAATTAAATAGATATGGGAATAATGGTTTATATAATTAATTTATTATCTATTACGTTTTATTTAAATATTTATTTATAAATTAAATATGAATAATATTCTAAATAATTCAAAAAAATATTTTTATTTATTTATTTTTAATTTATGATTAAAATTAATTATTTTACTATAGTTTTTTTTTTATTTTAATAATTAGTACATAGTTATTCTATTTGAATAAAATTTTCTTGATTTTATTTCTAATTAGAAATGGAGTTAGAAAAATTATTGGGTTAAATAAAGTTAACAATTTAATCAGAATTAATTGATATTCAGATTAAATGAACTAAACTCCATAAAATAAATTGAGCCAAAATTATATATATTTAGGCTTGGCTGATCTTTGGTGGGCACCCATATTAACATTTGCAGCACATGCAGGGTTTTATGTCGGTAGTAAAATAATTATTTTAATTAAGTAATTAAAAATTAGGGCCACCTTATTACCTGATATAAATAAGAGGCAATGCCTAGGGTTTCATGGTAGACCATTTATGCCATCCTTAGGGTTTCTAATCATAACGTCTCGTGATTTTTAACCTATTGGCACAAATATGGTCTTGAAGAAGAATTATGCTATAGGAATCCAGAGTAGATCAAGAGAAAGAGTGCCCATACGCTTTACCATCCAAGAATTGGAGAATAGGGGAGAAGGCTAGTTGGTTGAAGCTTTCACACAGATCTAGGAATTCTTGGACATCATCTTTAAATTTACGACTCAAATAATTGATTATGCTGGTTTATTGTATATGACAACATGATCTAGTATGATTTGGTTTAAAAACTTGTAAATATTCTGTTGCGTAACCTATTTTGTTTTTTCCAACATGTGATTGTAATTGATTAGTTGCTAGTAAATAAAATAGGTAGTATATTATATGCTTGTTGAAATGTCTATTTGAAGTGTTTGTGTTTGTATTTTCACAAAAAAAAAAATCCAAGAACAAGCCTTAACTCATTTAATCAATGAATGAGAGGAGGTTTGGTTTTGATAAATAAGTTATTTCTGGGAACAACTTGGGGACATTTAAATAAATACTTGAATTTAGAGATAATTTGTGTTTTAAATAGATTTTGTGAACTAAACTTGTAAAGACTTCATAAGAGCCATTAAGAATAGTTTAATTATGTTTAATGTGAAAAGAGTCATTTGTTGCTGGTTAGAGCACTCTAGTGAGTGGCATTTGTGTGCCTCTTATTGCTTAGAATAAATTAATATAAATGAATGCGACAAAAGCGAGTTATTCGAGTGAAATGAAGCTTTTTGGTGATAGCGGCATTTAGAGTTCTAGGTTGAGTCGCTTAGAGATTTTTGTTGTTTTCTACCCTTTGACATATATAGAATGTCTTTAACCTTGTTACTGGACATTTGAACGTCAAAAGTTGGTTAGAAAGATTAGAAATAAGCGTTCATGATCACACATTGTCATAGAGTCACCATAATTTTTTAGTACAACAGTTTTGTAAAAAGAAATATTTTCATCCATGTTTCTAGTGATATTAATTTTTTTAGTACTTTTCTTATAATCTGTGTTGAATTGACAGTATAATAGGCTTTTGAAACATCAAGTTTCATGATTGGACATGCCCAGAAGAAATTTTGTAACATGAGCTATTTGAATGGCTATGTTTCATCACTTGAGATGTAAATCGAGTTGTTTTCTATGAGGATAACCATTTTATCGATTTTCCTCATACTTTTCAATTAAAATAGGATAAGTAAGCTTTCTATCTATGTATTGCTTGTTTACTACATATTCTGCACAAATCAGGAAGAAAATCTAGAAGGCGTGCTGTTTGGACATGTTGTGCGATGCAGTAACATCCAATTAAAAACTTCATTTGATGTTCATAATGATTTCTTGGTATTTTTTTGAGTATTTTTAGGTTGAATTATATTGAGTCAGCATTCATAAAAATTTTAATTTGTGATTTTACATGTTTGGAATGGTCCAAAATAAATTTAGAGAGCATGAAACATCAAAACCATCAAGTGATTTTTGGTTTCTTTAGGTTTAGGTGTCTACTATTTTACGGCATTCGGATGCCTCAAAATTGATTCTAGAAGTATGGTTTTAGAAGTCAATAGGTCTAAGGATATCTAATAGTAGGTTCCTAGTGGCTCATATAAAGGTTCTTAAGTTAATAAAAAATTTTATTTTTAGCCTTGGTTTCAAAGTTATGTTTTCTTTAGTCTAATCTTTATGTCCCATTTTGTAATTATTTAAATGGAGTCCAATTTTGTAAATAATTTTGATTTGATATGGTAGTCATATACTTTACTAAAATTTTCCTTTTTAGAAAAACTTTTTGCTTTCAATTAAGCTGTGAATTCTAGTTACTCCCATATTGCAATTCAGTTGCACTCATTGGCACCCAATATGAGTCTCAGAATACATGTTGTCATTTTTGTTTGATATTTTATTGTTTTTTATGAATAAAAAAGGAAGATTATGGTTGAATATTTGAATAACTGAAACTAAGGAAAATATAATTCAAATATGTGTGATTAGTTGCTACATACCAAGTTTTGGGCATCACAAGAGGGATTGTGACTTTACTTGTGGTATAACCAATTCTTGAACCAAAATTTATACATCTTTAGATGAAACAGGTCATAAAATCGTTCTTTTAGAGTTTCTTAACTCTTTAGTTAATGGTTTTAATAGGTGTTTGATCACATATGGTCCAAAAAGATTGGTGACAACTCCTTAACCCAACCATCACATATTTTAGCATGGGAAGTTCGAATGAGCAATTCATTCCAATGGCTAGGGCCTTATGATGATTTGAAGTGTTATTTGGTCGATAAATTGAGATTCAATCTTGATATATTATGACAAAATGATGCAGGGAATGCGTTATCAACGCAATGGGTGAAAAAAATACCAATAGTGTTTTAGCTGAAGAAAATAATTGTTTCTGGAACAAGATGATGTAACTAAGAATAAATCAATCAAAATGGAGTTTTATCCAAGATCTATTCTATATAATAGTTAAAAGTGATTGTATAATCCTAATAGGTTAAACCACATGTGGAAGAGGAAATTCAATTAATATAGATGAAGATGGTCTCTTATGAGTCTTGTCTTGTGTCCTCAACATCCTGCAGTTTTTGTCAGTCAATTATGGATTAAAAAAATGTTCAAAGAAAGAAATGATTTGTTAACTATGGAGGTGTTTATGGGTTATGTCAGAAGCGATTCATAAATTATTATTTTTTTATCCAGAATTGGATTGTTTCAATCTTTGGCCATATCATTGTTTAAAATAGTATTAAGAAATTTTTAAAAATTATATTAATATTTATAATTAAATTTAAATAATTTTTTTTTTACAAAAGTAGTTATTGGGTCAAGCTAGAATGGGCTAGGTTGAATCACTAAAAAAAACTTACCTAGGCCATCCTACTACGAATCAAATCTATCAGGCTAAGTAAGTTATCTGATCTATGAATAAGAGTCATTAGGTGTAATAAGATTTAGAATTTGTTTTATTTAATTGATTATATTCTTATATGTATAAAAAAATACAAAGAAAGTTATTAATTCTATATCAAAATAGTTTTTCTTCTAAAATCTGTCAAAATATTTTGATGATGAAGTACGATTTTTTTAGGATGAACATCGGTTTGTGCCGATCTAAATATGATGTTAACTCCATTTATACTTATGTAAATCAGATCTAACTCAAAATATGAACCTTAAATTTTGTCCAAGCCCACCCATTTTTGAAAATAAATAGTCCAAACTCGTTCTTGCTCACCCTTCTAATTTATTTTTAAAATTTAAGATTTAATAATTTAATAATTTTTTTATTAAATTTTAAAACATAAATAACTTAGATATTTTATTAATTTTTACATTATAATATTGCATATATTTATTCTTTACTAGCTTTTAATGTTACATGTGTTTGCACATGATTTTAAATGTTGAATTTTTTAATTATTAAATAATGTACTTTTTTGTGTAAATAATGAATCGATTGACAATAATCTAAAGAAAAACTTAGATTCAAAAACTTCTGTGATGAATGTTGACACCTAATTTCATCCGAGATCTTTTTCCAGTAGCCTCAGTTATCCAAAGTCAGGAATATAGCTCTTCCCTTAATAGAAGTCAACCTCTCGAGGGTAGTTTACACATTTTTGTAACTTATTCTATTAT
This sequence comes from Adansonia rubrostipa, assembly GCA_038381775.1. Taxonomy (NCBI): domain Eukaryota; kingdom Viridiplantae; phylum Streptophyta; class Magnoliopsida; order Malvales; family Malvaceae; genus Adansonia; species Adansonia rubrostipa. The sequence continues at coordinate 162,374 of JBBYHM010160017.1, forward strand.
ACATAGATGGTTTTATTCACAAGTGACAAAAACAATGCTATTTGAAGACTGATCTCGGATGAAAAAATGAATATTCGAAAGGAAAATCTTATTTTTAAAGATGTTCTCGTCAAGTTCTGAAAATCATTCTTGCAAACAATATCATAATCAGATTTCCAATTTTTATGAATTTTTTGAGATTTTTCATAAAACTCGAAAAATTAATCATAGGATATTTTTATTGACACTTATATAGTATTTATGCCAATATGCATTTCAAAATAAAAAAAACATTCAAGAAAAATTACATATTGGCATTTTATACCACAAGGTGTTAAGTTGTCAACTTTACTAAGTATTTTTGAATTTTTCACAGTATCACGAGTAACATACTTGTGAAATTATTTTGAGTTAAATTTACTCCGGATTTCAATTTTACCTTTTTCATTTTAATAATTAATATTTTGGATAATATGTTGTATTTAATTCATTTTTTTAGGTTTCAATGTGTTTTTAATTTTTTTCTTGGTTATGAAAAATGAGTTTTCTTTCATTTGTAAAATTTTTGGTAGAATTTTCTAAAGTTTTGAACTTCAAAATTCTTTAAATATTCCCATTAAATTACCATAAAATCAGTTTCGAAAAATTCCAATCCCTTTTGTGGATTCTTCTCCCTTTTTTTTGAATACAGAGTTTTCTACTTTGTAAATATTTTCAGTAGGATTTTTCAAAGTTTAAAATTTTTAAAATTCATCAAATACTTTCCTTAAATTCTTATTAAATCAATTTTGAAAAACTTAATTTATTTTATGAGTTTTATATATTTTTTCAAATAATAATTTTCTTTCACAAAGGTTTTTCTCATAAAATTTTATGAATTTTGGATTTTAATTATCTTTCTCTTGCATATAAGTCTTCTCAAAACTTTTTTCTTATATAGTTCAGTACTTGAAATTTTTATAAGAAAATTTTATTAATTTTATTTTGGGGAAAGTCTCCTTAATAAGCCTAAAACTCTCAAATTTTGTAAATAGACCTAATAAACCCAATAATTCTCAACAAGCCTAATGACCTTACCAAGCCTATTTTTAATTTTTTACCAAGCCTATTTTAATCTCTATTTTTTCAACAAAGTTCACTAACCTTTTTTTTCTTTTTAATTTTATTTCAAATTTTTTTATTCAAATTTTTTCAATGGAATTTTGATTAGAATTTTCATATGATTAAATTCTTAATTGGATTTATTATGTGAATTTTTTTGGTACACGAACTTTAATTTATTATTATTTTTTATAGAGTTTCCAATAAGGATTTTCTAGCACCTTGATTGCATTTATTTCTTTGCTTCCAAGATTGTTTTTAATTGTAAATTTATAGTTTAAATTTGTTTCTACATAATTAATTTTATAATTTGCTAATTTAAATACATGAAATCTAATTTGGTTGGAATTAAATTCTTTTTCAATTGATTTAATTTAATTCTAACTAGATCATCAAGTTAGGCCAAGAAGTACTACATTGTCATTATGCTAAATCATGGCTTTAGGTGGTAGCTTGTAAGAAAAGATGACAAGAGTATGGGCTTATGACACACTAATAATTAGTTTTAACCTAACAAGTTAACCAATTAATTATTTTTTTTAAAAAAAAAAAGAAAAAGCATGGAAAAGGCATGGAATTTTGGCCAACGAGAAAATCCTCTTTGGTTGAATCATCCTTGATGAGCTCTCTTAGTTTTTGAGGAGCCAAAAAGAAAAGAAAGAAAAAAAACTTTTAAAAAAAAGAGAAAATACTCGACAAAAATTTTTAAAACTTTGTTAAGGTATAATCTCTGCTAAAATCTTTAAAGGTTTTTTTGTTTCATGCATTTTTTCTTGTCTTTGGTGAGCCAAAAATATGCCTAAGTTCATGCATTTTTTTATCCATGTTGAAAGACTAAGCATAATGACCATGAACTAATTTTCTTGATTTTATTTTTTTTCTTGTTAGTAAATTATCTTTCTTCACCAATCATGTTTTTGTTGATATGATGTTGGTTTTGGTGTTATATTTGTCATATATGTGTTCATATGAATTTTATTTCTTTTAGTGTTTTATTGCTATTATGTTGAAATCACATGTTTATATATTTATTTTTATAATTTTATCATATGATGGTGTTAATTTTTGTTAGATAAAATATGAATATGTGATTATTGAGTTTAAAAAATTGATTGATATACTATTTAGGTGTTGGCCGAAATTCATGCATGTATATGTGATGTTTTTTTAATTTGTGTGGTCATTTTGTAAATAATAGAAAGTTTAGGAGCTAATTTGTAAAAAATAAAAAATAAAAAAATTTTGTTTAGACCTATTTGCTTAGCCAAAGCACACTTGCACCTTTAAGAGTGTATTTTATGCATTTATCAAGTTAAAATACATTTTTTTATTTTTCGAGTCTTTTGGTAAGTTTAAAAAGATTTGAGACTTTTGTCTAAATTTTTGTGTAACGATTGAAAATTTTATTCTAAGGGAAAAAGAAGGTGGCTGAATCTTGCTTGTAATTTTCTATGTGGTTTTTCGTGATTATTTTGATTTATTTGATGCTTGATTTTAAGTTTTAATCATGTAGAGATGAATTTGCAATTTTAAGAAAGTTTAGGGACCAATAGGGAAATCTAACATTTTTAAGTCTAAATGGTCATCTCTAGCCTAAAATCATTCACTTAGATTATTTAAAATATTTTTGCCATTCCATTGTCCTCCGGTGGAGTGCTAAAATATTCTTTCAGTTTTCTATTAAAGTACGAAATGCAATTTTTTAAAATTCAGGGACTTAATGGCATTCTTTTCATTTTTAGGTTACTTTAAAAATCTAAATTATCAATTTAAGGTATTTTGGGCCAAAAAGAAAACATTTTTAGCATTTTAATCAATTTAGGACTTATATTTAATCTTGAGAAATTTAGGGATCCCTTAGCAATTTTTGTACTTTAGGTCATTTTTGTCATCTAAATTGCTCATTTACAGTAAAAATCATCATTGATTGTCCTTTCATGTCCTTTAGGGTTGACAGATACTTTTACGTTGAAGGCATACGACAAAGGCATTTTGGTAATTTCTCTAGAATCAAGTCCTAGATAGTCATCGGGATGATTTTATGCCAAAGATGTACATTTAGGATAGTTCACCTTTTTATGATCTTTTTCATGTCTTTTAAGGTTACCAAGATACTTTAATGTTAATGGTACACTCTAAGGGCATTTTGATAATTTTTTTAGAATCAAGTCCTAGGTAGTCATCGGGATGCTTTTACGGAAAAGATGTTTTTTTAGGATAGTTCACCTTTTTATGATCCTTTCCATGTCCTTTAGGGTTGTCGGGATACTTTTACATCGAAGTTACACCCTAGGGGTATTTTGGTAATTTTCTTTAGAATCAATTCCTAAGTAGTCATCGAGATGCTTTTATGCCAAAGATGTACATTTAGGATAGGTTCACCTTTCTATAATCATTTTCATGTCCTTTATGTTTGCTATGATACTTTCACGTTGAAAGTACACCAAAAGGGCATTTTAGTAATTTCTCTAAAATCGAGTCCTAGGTAGTCATCGGGATGCTTTCATGCCAAACATGTATATTTAGGACAGGTTCACCTTTTTATAATCCTTTTCATGTCCTTTAGATTTGTTAGGATACTTTCACATCGAAGGTATAGCTCAATGGCATTTTGGTAATTTTGCATTAGAACCACATCTTATGTGATTACTATGAGACTTTCATGTCAAAGGTATACATTAGGAATAGGCTCATCATTTTAGATTGTTATTGCGTCTTAGGATGTTCTATAAATACTTTTAATAAAATATAATTTTTTTTTAAATTAAGGCAATGTCTCTAAGTTAAAATAATACATGAAGTTTCTCCCAAAATATGATAAGGGTTTTACGGATTATCTTAATAATGAGATATCCTCTTCAAAGTAGAAATCGAGATTTTGGTAAATTTAAAAAAAAAACATTTTGCATTCCTCCGACCCTCCAGTTAGATGTGAAAGATTTTTGAAATTTTAAAACATTTTGTGTCCCTCTAGTTTTCTATTGGGGTACAAAGGAGAATGATAAAAGCTTTCCTGTTCCACTGGTTCTCTGGTGGAGTAAGTAAGAGATTTTGATTTTTAAAATTTTAAAAACTCAATTTTCTGACAAAAAATAATAAATTTGTTTCATGAAAGATTATTTTGGGAATTATAATTAAATACCATATGTTAAAACCGCATAAAAAATTAAAAGTCAAGTTAATACGTAATTAATAAGGTATCAATTTTCGGGCATCATGAGAGGGTTGATCCTTACTTGTGATTGTAACTGACTCCCGAACCCTTTTATATGATCTTTAGTATGATTGTTAGCCTCGGAGTTAGTATTCTAGGGTTTCGTAACCATCGAAATAGGAATTCCAATAGGTGACCAATCTCACCTAGCCCAAATATATTGGTGGCGACTCTAAATAAATAGTCATTTTGTAATGACTATTTAGAGTTAAGTCAAATGAACGATTCATCTCGACTACCCAGTTTCCAAAAGTAAAAAAAAATATCAATAATAGTATAGCCTATAAAAACAAGAGAATATAAAATAGTGATATTTCAATAAATATAGCATCAAGGGCCATTGTTGCAACAATGAATTCTTTTTTAAATCTATTGAATTTACAGTATGTAAAAATATGCCAAGAGCAAACTAAATGTAATAATATAAGAAATATGAAAGCATATTAAAAAAAGAATAGCTTATCAAAGAGTCAAAAACCTTTGTTTTGAAAGAAAATTTTTTAAAACTATTATTACATTTATAATATTCTAAAATTTACTCAAAAATATGATTTAAAAAAATGTTCTAATAATAATTAAAAAACCAAAATCATTCGAAGAAAAAAAAAGAAGCGATACAATGATTAAATATTAACAAAAAAACAATTAACAAAGTATTACTCAATACTTAATGTTTTGTGAAAATAATAGTTAAACCATCTATTTTATAATAAGAAGTCTTAGTTTCAATTAGTATTTAATAATACTAATTAAGTGATAATTACTTTTAAGACCATAAGTATTAACCTAAGACTTACATAAATTAACCAATGACTAAATTTAAACAAATGAAATTATCACTATCTTATTTTGACCGAATATTTTGATAAAAATTTTAAAAAATATAACCTAATCTTATAATATATAATATAATAAAAAGTACTATTCCGATGGTTAATAAATAATATAATAAACAACAAATATTATCCTTTAATAAATGTGTTTCGATCAAATTAAACTTCTTACTTATAAATTAGATAAATATTATTAATAATAAATCATTTATAATGGTAATTTAGGAACATAGTAAATACTAATAACTATTTTCATCAGTTCAAATGATTCTCAACATGCATACTTTTATTTTTATATATATTATAGATTATAGATATGATAAAAATTACATAATATATAGATATGATAAAAATTAAGTAAAATGGCAAGATTATGCTAGTGCCATAGCTTGGTCCGTTATTTAAAAAGATTTATTTTTTTTTCTAAACTCATTTTATGAATCTAATATTTTTGTCTAAACCCTTTTAAATATTGGATAAGTCTTTGAGTTTGGACAAGTAGCTTGAATCGTGGCCGCTGCTAATGAACACCAAGCTTCTCAAATATATTTTTTCCCATCTGCTTAGTTTTAGTTTTAGTGACATGGAATCAATCCCAACAATCTCAGGCAAAGTCAACTTGCCCAACCCAACAAGTCTAGTTCAGAATAGATCACATTTAGATTTAGTTTTTTATGATTTGGTCAATTTTCATCTAGAGTTAATAATTTTTGTTTAAATTTAATTATATAAATATATAAATATTAATGTAAAAATTATTTTTAATATTTTAATTATCTTGAACAATAACTTAGGTTTAAAGGCCGGACCAAATCATTTAAATCTAGGCAAAGAATTCAATTTTTTTTCGTACTATGGCATGGCATGGCGATCAATCCCTCTCTAATCTCAAGTATCAATAAAATTATAGAGCATAGATTTTCTTTTAAAAAAAATGTGAAATTAATCTTTACGGCGTCAATATTACATATAGATGACAATTTAGCCTGTGCTGGCATATTTGTAGGTCTGATTGAAGTCTTCTCGTCTCTGACGAACTTTAAAATTTTTTATTAATGAAAGACTTTTAAGTCAGTTGCAGAGAAATTGACTGTGCCTACATTTTCATGACAATGGCGCCTTTGAACCCTAAATTCGGGGCACGTTTAATACATGCATAGGGCAAGAAGCGTGGCCCCATGTTTTCTACTCGCATTGGAGATTTCAAGGAAAATCTTCAAGCATTTGGTCAAAAGCTGCGCCGGTGTGTTAGACTTTTGCACTTGTTTCGATATTTTACAATGTGAGCATCGTGAACAAGGGCCGTTAGCTGCCCCCGCTGCTGCCATCATTCCTACCTTGGACCGTAGTACCTTTCGAAAAGAGAGTCATGTATCATGACAAAGTGGCATAGAGTTAAATCCTTTTCTGTTCGATTTTATGCTTAACGTTCCAACAGACAAGGTTAAAAAAACGAGATTAAAAATTTAATTGGCCCACTTTTGATTTTGGGTCAATCTGATAAAGATTCCTTTTCATATATTTGAACATGAAGTTTAAGTTAAAAAAATATTAAATATAATTAGTAATTAATAAATATAAGCATTAGATTTAATGATATAATTTTTAATATAAAATTAAAAACTTGAAATTTCAAATCTAATTATCTAAAAATAAAATTTTAAAAAAATAAAAATATATAAAATTTAATTTTTTATCAATTTAATCTAATTTTTTATTAATTAAATAAGTATTGTATTAATTTAATTAATATTTGATTCTAATATATTTTTCGAACAAAATAAATTTTAATTTTAAATTCAATCGATATAACATTTCGATTCGATCGAGATTTTGAATAGTTACTAACACATGAGATAGATGTAGATAGGGTAAGCTAATTGTAAAATATGTAGAATAGAAAAGGCCGTGACTTGGATGTCATGTTAGCAATGTCAGAAAATGTAATGCCAGAACGATATAAATGTGAATAAAAGGAGAGTATTTGAGGCTTAAACGCATCTTTAAAATAATAATAATAATAATAATGGGCGTGACAAATGACCCCGTCTCAACCCTTTTCTTTTTACTGTTATTTTTCCGTCGACCCCTTTCTTATTCTTTTTTTTTTTTTCCAGCTAAACACTGTAATCATAAGCTGTTAATTATGCTTCTCTCTCAAGATTTTCCTATATGTATTTATACAATGATAGTGTATAGATTACATCATTTTATTAAAAATTTTTAAAAATAAATATTAATAATAAAAATAATAAGATAATATGATCTAATTTGTGAATAATATATAAATTTATATATCGGTGATTTATGTATTTATATCCCACGCAAAACATGAAAACTGGACAAAGAAAGAGTCAATTCATTAGAATGTTTTTAAAAAAGGAAAACTTTCCGTTGCTTTCCTGCTCTTGCATGGACGACGATATTGACTTTATAAGCACAATCAAATATAATATAGCTAAAGACTTCCGTTGATTAATAATATACTATTTTAACTCACAGGTAAATTGAATAGGCAGTTTTGAATGGATGTTAATGACTTTTTTATTCGATGCAAAAGTTGCAGATACGTTGATTGTCTCAATCTATCAACGTGTCTCGAATTGTAGGAAATTTAGTGGCATATTCAACGGTGGGGAACACTTTTGAAAAGCAAATGAGAAAAGAATCATAAACAAAGGTAGTAATTATGTGTGAATGAAATGTGTTTTTGCCAGCGAGGTTACTTAATGAATATGAAAGCATATAGGTTTCAAAAAGTTGCAGCCGACAGATATTAGGCTAATAATTGACCAAGACTAGTAATTTAGGGTCTTTTTTGTAAACTAAGGTGTAAGTCAATTTGTTAATCATATACAAATATAATATAATAAGTTATAAGGTTATAAGATAAGATATACTGATATAAATTTTTACATGTCTAACCTTTTTACATGACATGTGGGATAATCTTTTTATTTATATTTCAAATTCAAATAAAATACCAAATCATTATGTTTTAAATTTGAAAATATTTAAAATTTTATCTTTCCAAAGTTTATATAAAACAAAAAAAAAATCAAATCTTTTTAAAATATTTATAAATTTAAAATTATTTTACCTATCAAATTTAAAATTGTTTACCCATCACATTTAATTTTTAAATAATTTTTAATTAAAATCGATTAGATTGTTTTTTTATTTTGAATTGAAAAACAACTTTAATTTTTAAAATATCTTATCATCAATTTTTAAAATTCAAATTTAATTTAAAAATTAAATATATTAAAGATAAATTCTTTTTGACTAAACTATATCCTTATAAATAGTTATACGCCAAGCTACTTGGTGACTATCTTAGTACA
>JBBYHM010160017.1:170944-186825 GCA_038381775.1 Adansonia rubrostipa
ATGGCATTGACTAGCAACAGACATATAATTTTCTTGACATCAAATTTGTTTTAAGGTTTTTGAAGATTTTAAAGTTTATGAAGAATTGTTGGAGCTGATATTTTTGTTCATATTTCAAGTGGTTTTAATAATTTTAGAGATGCCATTAAATTGCTCATTTTTAAATATTTTTATTTGTTAATTATATTTGATGTATTATTGCAAAAGATGTAAGTTCAAATAAAGAGAGGAAATAATTGAAATTTCGAGCTCCCTGATGGATATTTTAATTATGTATATTTTTAATTATAATACTATTTATTACATAGGCATTCAATTTTTATGATATGTTAATTTGATATTTGAATTTTATATGTTATAGATTTTGAATATTTAAATATAAGTAGTTAAAATACAAATTTACGTGTGTTTATAAATATTTAAATTTGCAAAATTATTCTGCAATTCAATTCTGCCCTTCCCTCCTATCCACTGCTTACTTGTCTATTTTTCAATTCTTTATTTTTCTTCAAATTCCAAATTATAATTTTAAAAAATAGATTTTTGGTAAAAAGATAAATTTTTTCTATTCTCAAAATATTTACAAAATTTTTAAATAGATATGAATTTTGAAAAATTACTCTCTATACTATCGGTAAATTTTTTAAACTTTACAAGTAATGTTAATAGGATGACACATATTTTTAAAATATAATAAAAAAAGTAATTAAAAATAAATGTAAAATACGTGATAAATTTTTAATCTACTTATGGAGTTAAAAAATTTTTACTATTTATGTATCATATACGAGTAGAAGCAAACCACGCCAAGTAGAAGGTAAAAGCAATTGTTTTGTAAACGAAATACATAAAAACATATGCAAATGGAAAATTTTCTGTTTCATTTCATTTGCAAATGGAGAATTAATAAACTATCGGAGACCCGCCTCCCCAGTTGAGTGAAATGTAGCTTACATGAAAACTTCCGGAGGGCGTTATTTACCAGTCGTCGAGCCTAGCGCGGTGAAAACACAAGACAAATATGATAAACGATGTGAAATTCGATGAACATCGCACCAGTTGAAATCATATGAGCATGCATGCCTAAGAATTCTTCTTGCTAAGAGCCCAAGACCGGAGCTTACTTGAGCCGAGTTTACAAGAAATGAAAATGTTTGAGGTCATTTGATAGGCGGCCACTACCAGGAGTATAGGCGAGGCTCTATCAAAAATAGAAAGATCAAAACAACCTAAATAATTATTTTATTATTAAAAATTGATTTGAAATTTTAAGTTAATTTACCAAATTATTTCACATGTAATGAATTAATTTTTCAAATTAAAAAAATTATTAATTTCATTTTTTCTTTAGTTAATGTCATCCAGTGTCCCTAGCATCTATTAACATTTATCATTTTCTTGTTACTTTATTTTGTTTTGTACAAATAAGACCTCAACCTAAATACAAGAGAAGGGAATGAAAACATCAAGATTCGAACTCTAGATCTATTAAATATTAACTTTTAAGATTTACTGTATAAACCAATTAAGTTAAACTTTATATTTATTTTATTAATTTTGTAACCACTTCATATGTATATATGACCAAAGAGTATGACTTAAAAACCATGCAGGCTTTTAAGAACAGAAAAAATATTGTGTCAAATAGTTTTTCTATATCAACGTATTTCTCTTTTATTCAAATTATACTATTATATAATATTATATATATTTTAAAAAATAAACTATTTATTACACATTGCATGTAATAATTAAATGATAGATATTTATTTTAAGCATTTATTAATTATTGTCATTATAAATATAGATATTTTTTTAAATTTTGATTACGAGTTATGATTTGAATAAAAAATATATATGCAAACATAAAGTAGATTAGGCAGTTCATGTATCCATATTATATATATTTATACATTTTATTATATCATAATCGTGTTTAAAATATTTTATATTTATATAAATTTTGACATATTAATAATTTATATTATATAAAAATTTTTAATAAATATATTCATGTATTTATATCATATAATATTTTACTGCGTTGTCATATGCAGGTCCAATGTTCTCTTAAAAACGACAAGAAAAAGAAGACTAGTCATTGTCACAAATTAAGAAAATCTTGACCAATGTTCTAAACTAGTGAATAATTAGAACGGTTTAGTGGATTACATGGAGGAAAATGATAGATTTCCATTTCCACAACAAGCGTGTGGAAAATTCCAAGCAAAAGCCCCATTTGCGCCTTTCCGCCTTCCACCGTCTCTCTTACGTGCTCGCCCTTGCTTGTTCTTTTGCGTCATAACTTTCATGATCAACCCTTAAGAACCATCTCCCTCCTTGTCTCTTTCTTTCTCTTATCCTTAAATACAGGCAAATCCCATAAGTTAGAGCCTCGCCGCCATTACTTTGAGTTTAATTAGCAAGTCGTTTCTTTAAGGTATCAGAGGGGGAAAAAAGGGCTGCAAATGGAGAATACGCCACCTGGTTTTCGTTTCTATCCAACTGAAGAAGAGTTGGTTTCCTTTTATCTTCATCACAAGCTGGAAAGGAAGGGGGAGGATTTGAACCTTGGTATAGATCGGGTTATACCAATTGTCGACATTTATGGGTTCAATCCTTGGGATCTTCCAAGTAATTTATAACAATATTCTACCTTTCCATATAGATTTTCAGCTCAACTATATATAGCTTAGTACAGAGATCCTAGCTAGCTTAGCTAGCAAGTATTTCTTTTATCTTTCCTCATTCTTTCATTATTCATAATTAGAAAATGATGTTCATTAAAGAAATAGTTTAGAAAATAAGATTCCTGATTAATCTTGGCAGTATAAACTATAACTGAAAGTTTCAAAAAGAAAATAAGAAACAACAAATTATATAAGTCAAAGGTCAAAAAAGGGATCATTTCTCATTTGATTTATTTACTTATTTTTTGATGCAGAATTCTCATCATCGCTATGCCATAAGGACCCTGAACAATGGTTCTTCTTCATTCCAAGGCAAGAGAGTGAAGCTAAGGGAGGAAGACCGAGGCGGCGAACAACAACTGGGTACTGGAAAGCTACGGGCTCTCCTGGTTTTGTTTATTCTTCTAGTAATAATCGCCCCATCGGCGTGAAAAGAACCATGGCTTTCTATAATGGACGAACTCCTAATGGAAGAAAAACTGAGTGGAAGATGAATGAATATAAAGCTATTGACGAAGCATCTCCGTCTAATATTGGTGCAAGTGCAACTCCAACTGTAAGAAAACCACATTTCTATCGTAATTTTTGCTTCTTGTTGTTCTTGATTCTTGCAACAACGGTGAAGATTATGTTTTTGACAGACTGAGTAAAGCCCCTTTTCTCCCTGTTTATTCGCAGTTAAGGCACGAATTCAGCTTGTGCCGGATATACAAGAATTCGAAATGCTTGCGATCATTTGACAGGCGACCATCAGCAGGAGGAATGCAGATAAGTGAGCCGCCAGCAGCAGCAGCAACTCAATGTCAGAGCCCTCAAATAGCAGGAGAGAGAGCCATGAGCTCATCCTTTGGAGGTCATGGGAATCCACCTCAAACTGAGGAAAGCTGCAGCTCATCAGCAATGCTAGTCGATTATGATGAATTTTTCTGGAATATTGATGGGTTCTGGGATTCATGAAGAAAAAAAGAAAAGAGTATTTTGAAAGCTCAAGCTTTAGCTGACTTTGCATGGCTTAACCTAGTTTTCAGAATACATAACATGAATAATATGCTTTTTTTTTGGTTAAAATCCAAAATTAACTTTGAAGAGACTTGCTTTTTTCTTTTTTGGTTTGATCTTCTTCCTCCCAATGGTAAAGCAGAAGATGAAAAAAGTTGAACTTTCAGAAATTGAGTAAAATATTGAATTTACGAGGGTGAAAGTAGCATCATATCAAATAAGGAAAAAAAAAACCTTCAATTTTAGCATGAATACTATGATATAAACAATATTGCGAATGCATTTTTTTTTTTATATCCAAGTTACATTTTTCAAAGGATTAATTATATAAATAATCTCTTTACTGTATGTTTGATGGAATCATAGTACATATATCTGTTTAAGTTAAAATTTATTTTAAACATTTAAATGAAAAAAGTCATATATAAAAAAAGAGATATTTATGCAATTAACCTTTCTTCATAAACACATATATCAACTTAATGTCTTCATTGCTAAATACTTGTTTGGAGATAAACGATGAAAGAAAATCAAAAGAATAGAAAATAGGAAGAAGAGAATTAGTCACCATTAATGTATTTTATACATCAAATTTATAAAATATTCCCTACTATACACATGCATTTAAGAATCTGATGTTGAAGTTTTAATTGTAGTATCTGTCGCTCCAATTGAGGACGATAACGGACTATATGTAAGTGCCAAAAAACCTAAATAAAGAAAAGATTATAAAATCAATAATTAAAGTTTATTCAGCATTGCTTTGTTGGTATTAAACTATTTTATTACAACATCCATATAAAGAAAATGAATTGAAACTTTGGGAAGACAAAAGATAATTAAGGTTAGAAGTTATTATTTAATATTTTCTAAATCTACTTTTTTAATGAGCATAAGATCAAGATTTCAAGGCATTATCTGGAGGTTCCATTTGATAAATATTAGTTTATTTAATTTTTATAAAAATAAAAGCATTTATAAAATAAATTCGAAGAAAATCAAATATAAATGGATCTGTGTTTGCACACACTAGGCCTTACTTTAGACCATGGTCATGCAATTATGAAATCAATCCTTTCATGCACTCTTGCATTTTCAAGATTGCATTTTTATGATTCTAAGTGTGCACCAAATATACACTTGTGTAAAGTTCATGATACCCTTAAATTAAAATTTAAAATGCATGCAGAACCAAGGCGTACACTTTGAATTTTTGGCCATGGCCTATGTTATTGCCCTAAGTTGCATACTTATTTTCCTTGTTTAATTGGCTTTTATTTGCTCCTTCATAAATTCAATTGGATGTTTCCTCACATAGTACAAGTATCCTTTATGGTATTCTTCTACAAATGATGATTTTTCCATCCCAACCACCCGGATTAAGCTCCTGAAAATCCTTTTTCTAAGGCTTTCTTTGAACCAAGCTTACTTGCACTTCCATTATCTTCTCTCTATACTTAATTTCAAAATGTTGCAATCAATTTTAAATTTCAAATTTCCTAACTCTTCAAATTTGAAAGTTGATCTTTCATCTCATATGTGAATTTGACTTTGACTTTTTTATTTTTGTTGACTTTTAGTTGACTTTCTTTGATAAGGTTTTTCATAACTCTAGTTAACCTAAAATTTTTACCTTATCTTTTCGCTCATTTTCATCTATTACTGGTTGTCATCAATTTCACCATTTTTACCCTTTCCTGAGCTCTAATTTTAAAGTCCTCGTTTTTTCTATATAGTTGACTTTTGATTTGACTTTCAAAATCTCTCTTTGGTTTGACTCTGGTTACTTTTGTTGACCATCCCTCTATTTTCGAAAGGAAAAATAAAGCCCAATTTGCATTAAAAATAAATAAAGCCTAAAAAGTAAAATAAAAACATGATCAAATTTCATTTAAAATAATATCCATAATGGCCTAGCCTTAATTTATAGAATTTTTAGGGTAATTATTTTAGGAAAAATCATAAGAAAGATGTATGGAAATTTTGGAATCAAATGGCTTGAATTTCCTAAATTAGCTCTAAGGTATCGATACATGCCATGATGTGTCAATACCTTGGACTAATTTATGGATACATTAAGGTAATATATTGATACATTAGTGTCCTAAAATCAATTTCAAAACTGCCATGCCCCTGTATCAATGGGAGTGCTAATACAAGCTCTAATATTTAAATTTTTTACCATTGAAGCCAAGGTATCAATACCCTTGGTAGACTTTGCATGTTTTGTTCCAATTTGGCTCTTCGATCACTCTTACCTTAGTTTGAGATGGTCCATGTTAGTCATTAGCATAGGCAAATGGCTTTGGTGATGATCAAAATGCTTGATAATAGTTCATAGAGGCCTGGACAAAAATAGATGTCCATAACTACTACATACGTGTACGAAATTTTTCATATATTTGCTTTCATGCATACATATTCATTTAAAGCAAGTAAATTTCCCTATATTTGCTTTCATGCATACAAATTCCTTTAAAGCAAGCAAGTTTGTCACCCAAAAATTCTCTTCCTTTTTGTTATAAAAAAAGAAGATCATTCAAAGCTAAAGATATTAAGTAAAAGAAACACAACCATGTATAAAAATCATTTAAATAAAGTTCATATATACTAGTTGTTAAAAAATAAACAATGAAGTATATTCAAGAGTTCAAAGGATGCATGTATTAATTTGTAAGCAACTAAGCACATACTTATAAGATTATAAGTAAAGAAGATATGCCAGTTTTTATTATAAGAAATACCTATGCATAACAAATATCAACTAAGAGTTTGTATGCAAACTACTCATAATCAAGCAATCAACCATATGGAAGGAAAAAAATTCAAGTAAACATAGAAAACTTCCGTAAGTAAGAAAATTAAATGCTCATTCATGATATTTTACAATAAAAACTAATTGAGCAATTTAAAAGTAGACTATCATGCCAAAAGTTTATCACATAAAAGAATATGCCAAATGTTAGTGCACAATATGTCAAATTTTACTATTTTCTTGCCAATTGTGAACACAAGAGGATAAAGATATAATAATATGTCCAATTCAAGTATATGCAACTTAGACATAAGTATAAGGAGATATCTATCAATTGTGGTCAAAGATGGTTTAATTAATCAATGAACATGCATAAGAATGTTAAACATAATCATAACAAACTATGAGTTAAGACAATTTAAAAGTATCAAGAAGTTTAACTTGCAGACATGTTCAAAGATTTACATTAAGTAAATATTTTAAGCACACATGACATACAAAAATACTAATTGTCAATTATCAACTCATGTATGTCATTAAACTTATTGCCAAAAAATAAAAGTTTGTATAGCATAAGTTTAGCAATTATCTCAAACCTACCAAGTTTTGTTGATATGTTTATTTGACCTTGAGTCCATAATTCTAAGTGTTTTGAGCAATTTTTGATATTCTAGGTATGATTTTGATGAAGATGTATGCTTGTTTGTTTGTATTTCATATGAAAGTCTCTAATTTGCATGTCTCTAATTTGCGTTGCATGGACTTAAAGGATATTTTGGTAAAAATAAGTATTAGTAGCTTAAAGATACCTCTTATTATGTACAAATAGATATTTAATAAGCTCAAAAGAAACTAATGAAAAAAAAATGTTTAGTCAGTCACAAAAAAAAGTACATACAAACATCAAGATATAATATAAACATCAAGTTCATGCATTTGATTAGTAAGAAGCTTATCAACTTATTAAACATTATATAAAAACATGTGATGAGTCAATAACTGATGTTAATCATGATTAAGAGTTGCTAAAATTGAAGCATATCAGGCAAAATCTTACAAAAAAAAATATCAATATTGCATTTTTAGCTTAAAAACAACTTAACAGGCTCATTTTTGCTTGTGGGTACCAATACATGGGGAGCAACTATCAATACATTCTAGGCATTTTTGGCTTTTTACAAAATTTAGGTAAAAGTATCGATACATGTTGAATGGGCTATCAAAACTATCTAGAAAATTTTGAGATATTGATACTTTATTCATTTGATATCAATACATATGACTTCTTTTTCAAAGGAAACTTATAAAAGCTTACAATTTCTTAATTTTAAAGTCTATAATTTGAAGTCATTAAGCAAACTTTTGATCTTTGAACATAAATACTTACTTGAAAAAGCAAAAGTTTAAATGAAAATAACTTCTAAGGCAAAATTTGAGAATATTTTATATATTTGTTATATAAAGCATTTATATTTTACGAATATGCAACATTAAAGCATTGAACTTGGGATTTTTCATTCAAAAAATAGTAAACAAATTCATAGTCATATTCGATATTCACCAAATTTGTTTAAGCTATAAAACATGAACAAAAAGCAAATTTCATAATTTATACACAATATGTTGGATTAATCAAAGATTAATATATTCAAAAAATTGAAATTTTAGCACCTTAAAATTCATTTTTACTAAGAAAGGCTAAAATAAATGTAAAAAACCATTGTAAGCACACTCTTAATCAACTTGAACTTTTTCGACAAACTTCAAATGTCAAAACAAAGTTTTTGAAGTGATCATTTGGCTTGTAAATAAAGGAAACAAACAGTCAACTCTTGAAACTCATATTTACCTTGAAAACTCAATTAAAATGAGCAAAATATTAAAAAAAAAACATTATAAAGCGCTTTGAACTGTTTAAAGGTTTTAAAACACAATTCTAAATTTTCTAAATTGTTTCAATGCCCATAACTTCTCAAACATAAGATTAGTTATTTTAATTTCCAAAACTCCTTCAAAACTTGCATTAAACACATAAAAAAAATTAAAACATTGCAAGTTTTACAAAATTCTTTGTTTAAGCAAGTTTATAAAGATATTCAAAAGCATTTTATACATAAGAACTTACTAAAATAAAATTTTGCATTACAAAGTACTATTTTGCAAAAATGATTTTCATTTTAAAATTAAAAATTTTAAAAATTAAAGTCATTAAGCTTTGTATGCTCCCCCATGTATATGCATGAATATAACTTAATCATGCAACCATACATCATAATATCTCAAAGCATGATACAATCAAAATTAAACTTTCATGCAAAAATTCATGCTAGAGCTCATGCTTCAACAACATCATTTCACAAATTATTGAAATATACCATTATTAAGCACTTAAGTATTAAATGCATATTATATTAAGCTCATTTTTCATTCAAGATGCAAGATGTGTTTTCATTTAAAGGCAATTTGCTTTAACAAATCAACTCAAAATTGAAATATATCAATAAAAGCCAAATAATACATTAAACATAAATATATACCAAAATATACAATCAATAAGCTTAAGCTTTAAACGTTATCCGTCATCTCTTTTTAAGTGTTTGGAGCATCCAATTGAATTGCTTTGTACATTGTTCCAATACTCATACAGTAGATAATCACTTGGATTTTAGTACCTAAATTGCTTTAGGTCCTTAAATTTGGTCACCATGTCCCTTATTCTTTTTGAAACCTATACTAGCCTAATGCTAAATTGAGTCCTTTTCTTAAAAGGGCAAATACATGAAGTATGACCATGGTAACGAAAAGAACATATTTGGTCATATGAAAGGAACTTATAATTTTTTTTTGAAGTTTTCAAACATTCAAATTTTATTTTTAAATCAAAATTCATTTTCTCTAAAATCTCAATTTTCTCATTTAAAGAAATTACAATTATTTTTCAAATCTTTATTTTGATTTTCTAATTTAATTTTTTATTTCAACAACAAATTATTTTTAACCTCTTACTTTGAAATTAGTTTTTTATATTTTAAATTCGTTTCCTCAAACTTTATTGCCAACTTATCAAACACATCTTATAATTCATCTAAATTATATGAATTAGAATCACACGAATTTAAGGTTATTTAGGCTTATCAGGAGCCATGAAGTAAAAGTTAGGCATTTCATTATCTTTCTAGTCATTAATTATTGGAAGCATCACTGTCACACTATATGGCTACCATTGTTTTCTTGTTGGCCTTTTACTTCTTCCTCGAAGGATAACCATACTTGGCATGGCTTGGTTTCTTGCATGATTAGCACACAAATTAATCAACCTTGCTTCTTTGATATGATTTTCCTTTGTTCATCTTTATGAACTTTTTAAACCCTTTGGCAAAGATGATCATCCTTTCATCTTCACCATCTTCTTCATCATCATCTTTTTCTTTTTATTGATAAAAAATTTACATGCAACTCCAACCTTCTTTGGTTTGCTTTGCCTATACTTTATTTTAACTCATAAGTAAGGGGGAACCAAATAGCTCATCAAAGATTTCAATGCATCAAAGAAGATGGTCGAGGGATCTACAATTAGCATGTTCACTCTTGACTATGTAATGTTCAAGATGAAGCTAGTAGAGAGCATCAAGGATTTCAATGCTCATCTAAAGGTGAGCATACTAATCTTTGACTTGTCCTTAATGCTTTCTTCCAACTTTATCGTGAACATTTTCTTGATGCTAGTTTCATCTTCACTACTTTCTTCATCATTATCATCTTCTTGCTTATTGATGAAGGATTTCAATGCAACTTCAATTTCCGTTGATTGCTCTTGCCCATGCTTCATCTTTAACTTATAAGTAATGAAGGAACCCATTTGCTCATCTAAGAAAAGTGAACTTGCATCCTTTGACTCTTAAATTATGATCACCTAAACTTCACAAGACTTTGGAAGGATATTTACCAATTTTTTGGCTATCTCTTTATTGGGATATGCTTTCTTAAGACTCTTTAAGCCATTTAGGATATCCATAAAACAACCAAACATCTCCTTGATGCTCTCTTCTAGCTTTATCTTGAACATTTCGTAGTCAAGGGTGAGCATGCTTATCTTGTATTCCTTGACTTCATTCGTTCCTTCATATGTAAGTGCCAACTTATCCGATATTTATTTGGCACCATCACATAGAGATACTCTATTGTATTCATTTTGGACCTAATAAATAAAATAAAGTATGTATTGCTTTGGCATTAAGTTGAGCCATCTTTGTATCTCTTTCCTCCCATTCTCTTTCTTACTTTGGAGCTTTCTCTCCAACTATCTTCAAGAGATTAATAGACCTTTCATGATTATCCTCCATATTTGATAATTATTAGCTTGGACAAATAACCTCATTCTTGTTTTCTGATAAGCATAATCTTCACCAATAAAGAATGGAGGCCTTATAATAAAATGTCCCTCTTGGCCAATATCAATCATATCACCACTTTGCATTTTCTTTGGTCTTTATCTAGGATCTTCGATCAAGGTGATTAAATTTACAAAATAGAGACTAAAGTTTTGATACCATTTATTAATACTTATGGTGATTAAATTAAGAGGGAAAGGGAACTAATTTCTCAAATTCTTTTGTAAATTAAAACACTTAGTATTGAAATTGAAATGAATAATGCAATAATCTTGATTGCAAATTAATGAATAAATAAAGCAATTAAGTAAGAAGGGATAGAAAATTAAATTTGAATATTCATAGAGGTTCAACCTTATACCTACATCATCTCCTTTAACGTCACTTGCCAAAGAGTTTCATAATCTATTAGCTTAAATTGTTACCTTTCAAGGACAAGCTGTAACATTTGAACTCTTCATCTTTTGAATAGGTTAAAATAGAAATCTCTTCCGCACTTATCTTTTCAAGGCTTAGATATGACCTTTACCTTTTCATGGCTTAGATAGTAGTCTCCTTTTTTTACAAAGGTTTTAGGAGTAAATAAGAAAGACCTTAAAAAGGTTGGGTGTTTACAAGGTTTAGGCATAATAAAGAAATATTACAATTATAATAACATACATGAATACAAGGAAAAAAAGGAAGAATTAATCCTATAGAATATGAACTACTTGAGAAACTTATGAGAGATAAAGGATATGGCTTTAATCTTTTTCTCTTGATGTCTTTTGCTAATAGGGATTTGGAGAGCCTATTTATAGCCAGGAAGTGGTTAGTGGCCATTGGGAATCAATTGGGATGGATTGGAGTAATTGGATGCTTTATAAATAAGCTTTCTCATTCTTCTCTATGTTGAGTATCGATACCTTTAACACCAGTATTAATACATTGCCTTCAAAACCTTGAAATATGACTATTAAGGGATAAGTTATTGATACATTAAACCAGGGTATCAATACTTAACTAAAAGGTATCGATACATTAAGCTATGTATTGATACATTCTAGGGTTCCTAAAAACACTAGCTACTATCAAGGACCTTCATTGATACATAAATAAAGGGTATCGATATTTGCTTTAAGAAACCTTGTAATAAGTATTTTCCTTGGCTATTAACGTATCTCAAAATTCTTTTATACACAAGTATGCATTAAGAACAACATTTTTGGAAAAACTCAAGAGTTAAAATCATTTTAATATTTTCCAAAGTATTTTCCAAGTAAGCCAAAGAAAAATACAAGTTGAAAATCTTTAAAAACAAGCTAATTAAGCTTAAATTTTTGTTATGTCAAAATCAAGACCAATTCAAAGATAATATAGCTAAACGAAATGTAGAGTGTTTACCCTAAACCGGAGTGTTTAGAAGATAATGTAGTAGTGTAAGTTTTAAAACCTTGTAAATTTTGAACAATCAATTAAATTAGTAAATTTTTCTTATTTAATTATATAATTTTTGCTAATATAGCTAAATGAAATATAGAGTGTTTACCCTAAATCGGAGTGATTAGAAGATAATGTAGTAGTGTAAGTTTTAAAACCTTGTCAATTTTGAACAATCAATTAAATTAGTAAAATTTTCCTATTTAATTATATATTTTTTATTTATTTAAATTTATATCAACTAAATATTTAAAAATAGAGTCCACATATAAACCTTGCAAATTGTTAATAATGAGTTCAATTAATAAATTTGTCCGATTTAAATATGTAACTTTTATAAATTTAATAAAAATTTAAATCACCTAAATATATAAAAAATAAAGTCTACATAAAATTAAACTATTTCAATTGTAATATAAAGTATTACTCTAAACTAGAATGATGAGGAGAAAACTAATGTAAATTAATAGAGCAGTGTAAGTTTCAAAAACATTATAAATTATGAATAATGAGTCAAATTAATAAATTTATCCTATTGAAATATGCAATTTTTATTAATTTATTTAAATTTAAATCAACTAAATATTCAAAAATATAGTCTACAAAAAATTAAACTATTTTAAGTAAAATATAAAGTGTTTATTCTAAACCAAAATAATGAGGAAATAACTAATACAATTTAATGGAGCATTGAAATTTCAAAAATCTTATAAATTGTGAATAATGAGTTAAATTCCTTTTATTTACCTAGCAAAATATATTAAATATATGTTAGGTAAAAAACAAATATTATGTATGTCATTAATAATAAGGAAAACTATCTTTAATCAAAGTTATGACGACTAACTCATTAGTTGTATGCAACTTTTTGCTTTGCCAAAATTAGCTGTATATGCTTAAACTGATTCTTTTATGACTTCTAAGTTAAATTAATTCTAAGCATACATTGATGTGCAAAAAAAATGAACTATAATTTATTATTATCTTCCGTAATAGTTAGAATTGATTCATATGTCTTTAAAACATATATTTATTTTATTTATTTAAACTAATTAAAATTTAAATTATAAAAATTCTAAAGAGCAATATTTGTATTATTGTATATTATATGCTTTATTTTTATGATGCATACATGTATACATACATATATATATATACACATGCGCGTCTACTGATAACAATGATTGGGTTTTTTAGCTACAAATTTTATAATTTCTCCCATCTTAGCCATAAAAGTTATTGTCGATATAAAGGTTATGAAAAATAATTATAAATTTCGAGGTTAGTTATATGTTATAAAAAAATTAAATACTTTGATATTATTAGCTTAGCATATTAAAGTTACTAAAAATTTAACAATCTAATTTAACATATCAGAGTCAGTCACAATTTATGAAACTATCTAAAGCTTAGTAACAACCAGTAAGTTACTAAATTTTTTCTCATATTTTTTGCAAAGTTTATTGATAAAGGATTGTGTTTCTAGTATTATTATATAATAAATCAAAATTATCAAAAATAATTTACATATTAAGTTATTTAAAAAGTCATAGAACTATCATTATTTCAACATGTATTTTATATTTTAATAACATTATAACTTGATGAATTTCTATAGATTGTTTCTAAAAAATACAAAGGAGATTTTTAAAATCATAGACAAAAATGATGAAAAAGGTAACATATTATATTAATAATTTTACTACCAAAATTACTGAAAAGTTATTATAATTATGTAATATTTTAGTTCATTCGTACATAGTATTAATTTGCAGTAATAAGTTGATCAGTTTTAGAAAAATTTTACCAAATAAAAGTATATATAAAAAAATTTAAATAATTGGCCAATGAAGAATATAATAGTAGTAAAAGATTAATAACAACATAATAGTAAATGATTAATAATATGTAAAAAAATACTTGATAATATATTAGTAAATGAATGATATATGCATTTAATGATTAATAACGTATTAGTAAATGATAAATAGTATGATAATGAATAATTGACAAAATAACAAGATAATAAATAAACAACTGATAACATAATACTAAAAATTTAGTAATATAATAGTAAATTTTGTAATTATAATTGTAAAATTTTATAAGTTATAAATAAATGATAAATAATTTTTATACTTTTAATTAAAATAATTATTATCCTTATAACACTAAAATTGGGTTCTAATTTAAAGTTTTATTATTATGTCAATTAGAAGATTAACTCCGCAATTAAGTTACGAAGCAGATAATTCTTGGTGAATCTTTATTTTATAAATATTATTTGATTTGATTTGAATAGAGAAAATCCAAAACTAATCTTTGTTTAACTCTTACGTTAAGAACTTAATTTTTTTATTTATAATAAACACATGCACATCATTTTCTATTTATTTTATAATGTTTATCCAAATATTTTGCTTTTGTTGTCACCAATATGTGCATCAATAGTAAACTCTAGTAATTAATTACAAACTCTAGTAAACGACTTATAGAACTATTTTTTATTTTAATAATTAGGTAAAAAGTGTATATATGTATATGATTATAATTACTGAATAATACATCAAAATTGTTAAAAACAATCCTTAATTTTCAAATTAATATATTTTAAAAGTTATAAAATATTTGTTATTTTAATAGTTATCTTATATTTTTGTAATTTTAAGTTGATGAATATGTATGCAATTTTCTTACGAAATATGCTTGAGACTTTCAATTATGGATAAATATTAGGAAAAAAGTAAAAAAAATTTATTAATTTTGCATTCCAAAGTTACAAAAAAGTTATATAAGTTAAATAATATTTAAGTAAATTCATATCTACTATTAATTTACAAGTCAATCACCATACTGAATGTATCTACATAAAAAACTTATTAAATAATTATTTAGAAAATTTTTCAAAGAATTAATAAATGATGAATAACATAAGAGTAAAAGATTAATAATATAGTAATGACTAATTAATAACGTGTATTAGAATTTTTCTTAGTTTAATAGATGATTGATAATGTAGTATTAATTATTAATAATATATTAGTAAATTATGAATAAAATGATAAATAAATAGATGACATATTAATAATGAATAGCATGATAATAAATTATAGACAAAATACTATTAAATACTTATTCATAATGGTAAACAATTCATGTGCAAGCATATGCGTCAAAAAACTAGTTTTCAATAAACGTAAAAACACAGTATATACTTACAAAATTCTCACTAATTTTTTATTTGAGGGTTTGCTTAAATTAATATTTAAAAATAATACTTTTAAATATATATATATATATATATATATATATATAAGGTTATGTGCAAAATGAACAACCAAATATATCCATTAAATATACGCCATTAACTTTTTTTTTTCCATTTATTAGATTATGGCATAACTCATTATGCTAGTGAAAATGAAAATAATAATGAATTAAAAATATTTTTTAAAATAAATAATTTAATGACACAACATGTTAGGTAGTTTTTAATAAAAAAAAAGTTATTTGGTAATGTCAAGTACGAAGTAATTTTATTTTTTTTTTAAAGTAAAATACATAAACACTTATAATTGTATTTTATATTATAAATTCGATTTGGTTTTTAATAAGTTTATGAACCTA
>JBBYHM010160017.1:186925-211798 GCA_038381775.1 Adansonia rubrostipa
AAGTAAAATACATAAACACTTATAATTGTATTTTATATTATAAATTCGATTTGGTTTTTAATAAGTTTATGAACCTAGTTGGCCAGTTTGTTAATTTACGACGCCAACTTTGTCACATTATATATCTAGTCCTATGCAGACCTACTTTGTAGGTGAAATCAATGTATAATTAGTTATTTATAGAATAATTATTAACAATTTTAATTATCTTTGAATATAAAAAAAGAAAGTGAGATAATTAGAAATACAAAAAAAAAAAAAAAAGGAGAGAAATGGATAAAGCATTGGTAGAGCTATTCTCTTTCCATGGCTTGTCAAGTTTGCAATTTTTTTTTTTTTGTGCCAATTATTAGTTTCAAGTTAGTCTAGTTTGAAATTTAATCAGCATTTATATATCAGTTCAATATAATAGAAAGAATTTATATTTCCATTTTTTTCGACATGAAAGAATTGGATTATTGAATTTTATACCTCAAATGGATGGACAACAACCGTTCTTGATTAAAACATATGTTGTGAACAAATGATCCAAATTCAAAGCATAAAACAATCTCAACTATAAAATAATCTAAATTTTAAAAAAATTCGAATTTGATATAATCCAAATATTAAATAATTCACCCGAATCAACCTAATTACGATCTCCATACACTATATTAAAGCAGTATAATTGAACCCAACAAACTATGAACACTTCTGAAGAAATCAGAGGAAATTCTCTAAAAATGAAACTCATAACCATTTCCATTGTTTTGTTGTTTTATGTTACATATGATTAAGGGTACAAAGCACAGAACAAGGCCAAAAGCACAATTGCTCAAATCTGAAAATCTTATCAGTTAATTATACCACTACTAGTACACTACACTACACTTCAAATGCTCCTCTCAAATTTTACCAGGAAGACAACACCATACAAAATTGCTACAAACTTCTGCCAGCACCCCAAAGAAATGATGAATAAACTGTAAAATTCACCAAAGCACAAACATTACCATTTTTCAAAGTTCCAAATGACCAGTCAATACTTCTGCTTGCACCAAATGGCTACCAAGAACGCAACAATCAGCAACTCTTCTCTCATTTGCCTTTATAATTATTCAAATCAATCACGATTCACGAGGTCTCTCATAGGAAGGAGTTCCCTAATGTAATTAAACCTTCTTACTTCTTCCGCTGCTTACGGACCTTCACAAACTTCACAAATTTTCTGCCAGAGTTGTCACCGCCACCGGTGCCCAGTGAGAAGCTTCCTCCAGCACCGAATTCTACACTACTAGAAGCCAGAAATGGAGATTGATTCTGTGGTGCGGCTATGCTTGGTTGGCCTCCAAATTGGAAAGAAGTTGCTCCTGATGGGTGGTTTGATGCACCAAAAAGGAGCCCAGAAGCCGGTGGTGAGATTGGCCGTTGACTAAATGTCGGAAGAGTTGGTGAAGCCTGAACTCTGTCCTCCGCTATAACATTCTCCTTTTGATCATTATTATTATTACTGGAGGGAGTTGACCCGATAATACTACCTGTGCCTGTAGTTGCGGATGTAGTGCCAAAGGTACCATTGGCAGTGCTTGTAACCGTGGGAAATGTGCTGCTGAGAAATCCACTTCCAGAGTTGGGGATGGTGGAAGAAAAACCAGTCAAACTGCTAAATCCAGAGCATGTGACTGCAGCTGTTGTAGAACCAGTAGTGCTGCTCGCAGTGCCTTCAACTTCAGATGTACCACCAAAAACTAGTAAAACCAGATGTACTACCAAAACGATCATTATCCGCTCATATATTAAATGCAAAAAAAAAAAAAAATGCTCATAGATTTGCAAGTTTAACTACGAACTTTGCTAAACGAGCTAATCTTAAAATTTAAAATAATATGCTACAATTATATCAAGTATAATAAATATAATAATAATTTTAAAATGTTTTTCAAAATAAAACATAATAATAAATTAATTATGTAAAATATCTTTAAATTAATTTTTGTTTAATTTTATATTTTTATTTAAAAAATTTACTTACATATCGTAAGGATTCAGAAAATGCTATTGAATTTGGATACCGATACTTGGATTTAACACATATAATAAATAGATTCAAATTTTATAACAATTACGAGAATTTGGAATCGAAGATTACCCCCCCCCCCCCAAAAAAAAAAAAGGGCTATGCAACGCACTGCCATCCCTACGTAAAAGTCAACTTGGTCAAAAAACATCATGAACATCAATAAAGTACTATGTAAATCAGGTCAGACAAACGTTGTAAAACAGTTTAATATGCACCTTTAATCTTTCCTTTTATAGAAGAAATGAAAGCCTTCATTCTGCCCCATTCTGCCTCCACAATCTTCTCCTCCACCTCTGCAACCTTTGCTTTGGCTTCATACTCAGACAATTCCTTTCCCAATGCTTCCAGCTCCATTTTTAACCCCTTGGAACTTCTAAATATTTCCTTCCTCTCAGCCAAGAGTTTCTCTTTATTCTTTTCTGCTTCATCAACTTGCTCATGGAGGGCAGTAATTTTTTGCTCTAATCGTGTCACCTCTGCCATGGCCTCTTTAACTTTGATCAGATTACGCTCCAAATTGCGAGAAAGGGTCAGCTTAACAGATTCTTTCTCAGCAAGGAGATTCCTGTCGTGCACCGCTTTCACTACTCGCTTGGGTAGTTCTTTAAAGTTTTCCTCCATGGCCAACAACTTGGTTTTTTGCTCGATTGTAAGGGCAGTAGAGGAGCAACCAAAACTTGATAGGATTTTAAATGCCTTCTTCAATGGATAAAATTTCCCTGAATCATAAAAGTCAGCAGGGGCCATATTCAAGGCTTCCTCCATTGTTGCCAGAGCTACCTCTGCTGCTTCTTCAGAAGAATCAATGTTACAGCTCTCAAGTTCGGACTCTAAGCTAGTAAAGAATTTATCCATATCTTCCTCAGTACCGTCTTCAGGTTCAGTGGTCTGAAATGGAGGAAAAGAAAATAAACCTAGAGATACATACATAGCATAAATATAAACAATTAGGCTGACTTACCTCTTTCCGGGAAGAGGTGTGGGCAATTGGCAATAGTCGGTAGGTAGATTCTGCCGCATCTTGTACCCTAGAATTAGACAGAATGGTTGGGGTTCCCAGGATAGCGGGTGAAGGAGTCATGATTTCTTTGGGTTTGGTTATCAATTTAGAATCCACACTCACTCCATCTTTGATGGCATGACGAGAAGCAACTTTCGGTATTTTGAGGCCTTGGGAGTTCCAGCAAAGTTATATCCAATACTTCATAATATAAAATATCAGAAGTCTAGCAAAAACAGAAATATGCATCATTTCAACAATAATCAATATTATTACCAGAATAATAGCTAGTATCAAACAGAAACACAATTAGGTAGACAGTAAAAACCAGCATGACAGACAATTTTTCCACTCCTCGGTACTCGATAGGTTCGGATTTAGGTTGCTGGGAATAACAGTTGTGGGCTGTAAGCCTAATTTTGGATGGATCTTCCACACCAAGATGGTCTGCCACTCTTTGAACAACATCATCGTAATTGTGAAGCTTTGACCTAGACAAAAATGATACGAAGAGCAAGAACAACGTTAAGCAGAACTTCAATCAAACTCTTTATGCACACTTAAGAACGTATCTGATAAAAAACTGTAAAGTTTAGTGATAGACCTGTGTTACTCGAACTTGGGTGTATCGGATACAAGTACATATCCGATATGAGTATATTCACTTTTCTAAGTTTTTTCATGTGTTCGGAGGACCATATCCTAATACTCATGTCCAAATATGTGCTGGAAATGAGTGTCGGACACGAGTGCTTTAAAAAAAATAGAGTCCAAGCAACATAGTGATAGACAAACTTACAGCTCAAGTGAAAATTCATCCTCCTTTGGCTGTTCTAAAGATCTAAACCGAACAACCTACACATGCTCAACTCAAATCAAAACTTAATTTCGAGAATAAAAATCCCCAATTACCCTAAATTTTAAAACATGTACAATATAATAGGGTTTAAAATTAAAATCACATGCCTCCACATAGGATCGATAACTAGATTCCTATACTTCTAGATTTAGGACAGATATTGTCATAATGCGCCAAACGTCAATCTAACACTTAAGTCTTGAATAGATAATTTTTTTTCTCATATTGGGATGAGACGTAACTGCTGATAAATAGCTGATAATATTGGAGTCACTACCAATATATCTGGGCTAGTGTGAGATTAGTCACCTATCTCATATTGGGATGAGACGTAACTGCTGATAAATAGCTGATAATATTGGAGTCGCCACCAATATATCTGGGCTAGTGTGAGATTAATCACCTACTGGAATTCCCTTTTTAAGGGTTACAAAACCTTAAACACAAATTTTGAGGTCCACTTTAAAACTAGATATTCGTGTAAAGGGGCTTAGGAGTAAGCTATGTGCGGGGAAAGTCAAGCACGTAACCTCAAACACAAATTTTGAGGTCCACTTTAAAATTAGATATTCGGGTAAACGGGTTTAGGAGTAAGCTATGTGCGGGGAGAGTCAAGCACCCCCTAAACGCAATATAATGATACATATTAAATACATGTTAACCTAAATCTCGAATAAAGTCAAATTTGATTTTTTTTTTGGTAAATAATTATAATTTTCGTATTTTGAAATTATCTAAACTTAATGTTGTTACTTCAATTACAAGTAAATCGATTTTAATTAACTTTGAAAATCAAAATATTCTCCACAAAGATTTGAAAAGTCTAGATGAATACATAAGTTATTTCTCGGAACACTTGAAAAATTCCAATTTACTTACTTAAAGAGGGTATTCTTTTGTATAAAATAATCGGTGAGACACCTTACATATGCTGGAAGACATCTATGGACTACTTTAACTTGGAACTATTGCCTCAAACCCCGTATTGTAATTAATAAATGACACACGGTTTTTAACGTAACATTACCTAAGTTACCCTGATGGAAATGTATCGACATAAGAATACTAACATGGCTATAAAGACCCGGTTTTAACATGAAACTTACTAAAATGACCTTAATGCACACGTTTTGATGTGAAACTGCCAAAATGCTCTTAAGGATTCAGATTTCTCATGAAACTCACTAAAATGGCCTTAATGCACATGTCTTGATATGAAAATACCAACATGCTCTTAACGACTCAGATTTCTTATGAAACTCACTAAAATGGTCTTAATGCACATGTCTCAATATGAAAAAACCAAGATGATTCTAAGGACTCGGATTTCGCATGAAACTCAGTAGAATGACTCTAATGGACATATATTGATGTAAAAGTACCTGATGGTCCTTAGGTGATGAAAATTGCTAAAACAACCTACATTATATAGAATAATCTAAATGGTCTTAAAATGATAGAAATTGCTAAAATGACCCTAGATTATGTAAAATAATCTAAATAAGCCTAAAATGAAAAGAAATTGCTAAAATGACCCTAGATTATGAAAAATAACCTAAATGGCCCTAAAATAAATGGAAATTGCCAAAATGACTTTAACCTAAATGGCCCTAAAATGAATAGAAATTGCCAAAATGATCTTAGATTATATAAAATAACCAAAAGGCCCTAAAATGCATGAAAATATTTCGGAAAGCTATCTAACAGATCCCATAGGTTTCAGCCACACCCAAAATGCATCCAAAAACTATTTGTCTTTAAAAACCAAGTAATACTAGCTTCATGCATGACTTTTATGGACAAAAAAACACTTCTCATCGACTTGAACTTGCACAAATCAACAAACATGCATGTAATATCATCACCATAATATTCTCATGAAAGTAGCAAGAAGCATGAAATCAAAGGAGTAGTGAACATATGACATAGAAATGATGTGAAATGCATGCAACATATATAACATGAAAGGTGAGTGACATGGGGTAACTAACAAAGGATAGAACAAAGAAAATCATATGACAGAAACAACTAAAATCAAGCAAGCTTAATTTAAATGTATCAAAACAAGTTTTTGATTAAAAATGGATTTTTGTGAAACCAAAACTAGTAAGAAACACAGAACATTTTGCCTCAAACTTGGTTGTAACACCTTTGGCACAAACACATCACCTAAGCTCAAATAAAAAGGGGAGAAAACATGCAAAATCAAAGCACAAATAATAAAATTAGGTAGAAAACTACCTTAAAATCAAATTGAAAGAGCTCTCACTTCTTTTTACTCTCTTTTTTTTCTTTTCTTTTTTTTTTTTGTATTTTTTTTTGGCTCTCTTTTTTCTTTTTTGATTGCTCATCTAAAAATGAACTCTTTTCTCCTTTTTTTGGACATCCAAAGGGATTTTAAAACCCCTCTTGGATGATCTTCATCCTTCCCCATGCATTCATTACCTCTTCCATGTCTCCCATTCAAGGTTCCTTACGAGCAGCTCTCTAAAACCCCTGGGTGCACTAATCAATGGCTACCATCTCCTAGATGGGGTATGAAGTGAGCTTGTTTTGGTGGAAAAACCCCATGCATGCGAAAAGATGATAGCCTCTCCAAAGATGGCCATCTCTCCAACCTATGCGTAGAAGGCTTTTTAACCCAAAATAGCTTCTCTTAACATTTCAACCCAACTAGGCTCTATTAGTTCAAAAAAACTGATCAAAAGCCCCCTTGATTCCTCACCTAGTTGGAAGGATCAAGCTAAAATCCTAAAGGTTTTAGCCAAATAGAAAATATTTGGAAGCTCCCACAGATTTTATTTTAAAGTAAAAGATTAAATAAAAATGTTTTGCATAATTAAGAAGTGACCGTAAGTCATTTGGGATGAACAAGAATGCAAAATGCTAGCAAAATATAGGTGCCTGACCTCTAGTGCCTTGTTTTGGCCATGAAGTATCAATACATAGAGTATAGATACCTCAGCGGCCAATGTACTGATACCTTATTTAAATTCTATCGATATCTTAGCTTTCCAAAAACTGGGAGTTGGCCAAATGCACGATGGATCGATGCATCTACATATTTTGCATAAAATGTCCTACATTGGCTTCCTAACTAATTTCCTTTGTTCAGTTAGGTCCCCGAGCATCCTCCAGCCTTCCACTTAGACCCTTGAGCACTGAAATTTGGTCTAGAATGAGAGGGAGATGTGCTCCTATCATAGGTCTCAGGTCAAGCAAAGTTAGTTCAAAAGTGCCTAAAGAAAATCAGGTGTTTACAGATATTATAGATGCTGATTCCATGAAAGTTTGTTCATTTAATAGATAGTACCTTAAAATCTTCCCACTATCTAGGGTTCCATTTGATATATGCTTTTTACTTTTCATTTTAGGCAAAAAAAGGATGGAAAGTTAAAAGCAAAATATATATATATGTATGTAGAGAGAGAATGAATAGAAAACTAAAGACAAATTGCAAAAAGTGAAAACGGAGCCTAAAATTCTAACAATACAAGGAAAAAATTACAAAGGATTTAAAAATATCTTAGTAAGAGATAAACCCACAGCTCAAGTCTTTTTTTCCCCCCTTTATGGCTAAACATTTTGAATGCAAGGTAAAATCTACTGTCAGCAACGTCAAGAAATCCCAATCCGTACAAAAAAATGAGAAAAAAATAACAGCGGTCAGGAAAAGGAAAATTATTAACTTCATCAAGTTGGCAATCGTCATGCAACAACATCATGATTTCAAAGAATTAATGTTGCCACCAAGAAGATTCTTCCCGTACCTGACGACAGTTGTGCACATATTCCAGAAAAGAAGGAACATCAGGAAAACGGCATTGTTCGCTACCAACTTCAAATGATTTTTGAAAGCATATAATATCTCCATTTTCAAGCTGTAATCCGAACTCATGTTCACAAAGAAAGAAAAAAAATTCAAGAAAATAGAGACTTCAATTATATAAGGATTGCAAATATTAAATAAAAATAAGAGAAACTAAACAAATTATTCAAATATTGAGAGGTACATGTAATTTGAATAGAAGGAACAAAAGAGATTTATAACAAAGGCCAAAAAACTTATGAAGGAAAGCACTGTAATTGAGCATTGATTTATCACACCTGACTCGTACGGAATGTGAGCATCTTGTCAATGCGTTCACACATTACATTGGGTTCAAATTTTATTTCCTGCGCAAGGAAGAGGTAAGTGAGATGTGGTAAATATACATTGATTTTGAAACTAGATGCCTCTAAAACATATAACCAAATCCAGGATGGCCAACCTCATAAAGTTCAATCTCTTCATCAGGACCAAAGCCAGCCATTTTATTGATCTTTGCTAGTATCTCTATTGGCTTGCCGGCATCTTTCACAAACATCCGCCCAACATAACTGAGATAGAAGTAAAGGCATCAGTAATCACAAAGAATTCCACTCCAAGGAAAAGTAGTACCCTGGAATTACCGGAGATCCTCTTTGAAGGGGTCATAGAGTTCAAAGAAAAGAAGAATATCTTTTTCAGTCATCTTAGGTAGAGGAACTGGCCGCAAATCCTGGATAATGATAAAGATCAAGAAAAATATAGCTCCATCATGGCAACAACAGCTACAAGCAAACCAAAATTTAAAAGAAAATCATCCAGTAGGTACCTGACCAAGTTCCACTTCCAAAAACAACTTCAGCTCTGCATTATGTGCCTTATTTGCCTTATTTGCCTTATTTGAAACCTCTCTCACTTGCCCTACCTAGAAAATTTGGAGTTTATTACAAAGATCACATCATTCACCAAATATGGTACTAGGATAACAAACAAGAACAAGACATACAACAATAATGCAAAGTAAATAAGGTGGGTGGATCACTAGTCCTATGCCTGCCTGAAAGCTGGAAGGAGAAAGGTTTACTACAAATTCGATTCCATAATCCATATTTATGACTAGTAGTATGCATATGAATCTCATCATACAATCAACCATACTACATTTAACACAGATCATAATTTAACACAGATCCAGAATTCGCTTAAAGACTCGTGAGTTTAATGCTAAACTACATCTTGTCATGGCAAAAGTCGTCCTTCACTTCATGATCTCAAACTAGATCAATGGTCAAAGGAAAATACAAAAGTACATGAGTTGTTAAAAAATTTCTATCAAATATATTCAGGGTAAACGTTATGGGGTAACCTTTGGAAATACTTTCACAAACAAAGAACCAATTGCAACAACACTAAAGACACAATGACCATGTTTTTCATACAGCTAACTCAAAACTAAGACTACCCTGGAAAACATCATAGGCGTACAAAACAACATTGGCGCTCCTTCTATTTGGGCAATAATTCTAATAATTCTGTCATTGGCTCAGGAAGTACTCGATAACCATTTCATCACTCAGATTTTGCATAATGCAAGGAAACATCAAATTTAACAAATTAAGACTGCTAGTCAAAAGTTTATGTTACAACGGAGTTTCAATAAAACAACCAACAGAACTATAGAATTTGGATAGATTAACTCAAACAGCATTTTGAAAGATCTTATTCACCAGCAAAGCCACAGGCCATAAAACATGCATACGGTTAAGAAAATGAAAAGTGAGAAATAAAAAACCACTTACTAACTGTGCTTCTTCTTCAGAAGTTAATGGTTGATGTGGACGGTATGCACGGTTCATGCGCTTAGCCCATAACCAAAAACGTTGATATTGCAAGGGAATACCAAACTCTTTAGCAACCGCTTCCTGAGCAATAAACATTAGAATGCTAAGAGTCAAAAAAACTTCAATTTTACTGGGCATTAACTTCAATAATTATAGTATAAACAAATTTAGGTTGGAGTTGTAGCAAAATGGACCGGATACTAATCTTGACTAGCTCGACTTAAAATGGCAAATGTACCTTTGTTTCTATGTATATCTATATATCATTATTTTCTTTTATTTTTGTCATTATTATTATTCTCTATTTTTCATGTCTGGAGACAAAGTTATCGAGATGAATCGCTCACTCGATTTCCCTAAATAGTTGTTATGAAACGACCATTTATTTGGAGTTACCACCAATCTATTTTGGGCAAGTGAGATTAGTCACCTGTCGGAGTTTATATTTTAAGGATTAAAAGACCCATAAAAACAAACTTCAAGGTCAGCGCTCAAGCTAGAGATCGCATGAAAGGGTCCAGGAGTTGATTACAATCACAATTAAGGATCGACCTTCTCGTGATTCCCGGTAATCGATACCTTATTTATCTCGTGCTAGCTTAAATTTTGATTTTTATTTGGTTTCAATGTTTGATATTTAATTATAATTCCCATGTTTCAAAAATTAAAATTTACAAAATAAATTTATATACCTTTGACATAAAAGTATCTTGTTTATCCTAGGGACTCGAAAATGATAATAAAGGGTGAACCTATCCTAAATAGATACCTTTGGCTTAAAAACATCCCGGTAAGTACCTAAGACTCTGATCGAAGGAAATTATCGAAATGCCCCTAGGATATACCTTTGATGTAAAAGTATCCCGGTACCCTAATAAACACTAAGATGATAAGAAATGATGATTCTATCTTAAATATAATCCTTCGGCATAAAAGCACCTTGGTTACTATCTAAGACTTGGTTTTAAGAAAAATTACTAAAATACCCTTAAGATATACCTTCAACGTATACGTATCGTATTAACCTAAAGGGCTAGAAAATGATGATCAAATGATGAACATATCCTAAATATGCACCTTTGGCCTAAAAGCATCCCAGTAAGTACCTAAAATTTGGTTCTAGCAAAAATTACCAAAATGCCCTTAATATATACCTTTGACATAAAAGTATCTCAGTTATCCTAAAGACTCGAAAATGATGATAAAATGATGAACCTATGCTAGATATGCACCTTTGGCCTAAAAGCATCCCAGTGAGCACCTAAGATTCGGCACTAGGGAAAATTACCAAAAGGCTCCTAAGGTATACATTCGACGTGAAAGTATCTCGGTACCCAAACGGACACTAATACGGTGATGAAATGACAAACCTATCCTAAATATGCAACTTTGGCATAAAAGCATCCCGATTACTATATAGGACTTGGTTTTAGGCAAAATTAGCAAAATGCCCTTAGGGCATGCCTTGGACTTAAAAGTATCCCACTACCCTAACGGACGCTAAAATAATGATGAAATTATGAATTTACCCTAAATAGGGAAATTAAAATCCTAAAATTGGCTTAAAATACAAAAAATGCAATTAAGCTCCTAAACTTTTGAAAATTTCATTTCGTATCTTACGAAAAACCGAGAGGATACGAAAGCCCTATATACTAGAATTTGCTATTTAGTCCCTAAACCTTTCAAAATTTATATTTAAGCCCTTACATAGAAAAACAACATAAAACATCACAAACATATGAAAATATGCATGAAAAACACAGCCAATACATCCATAAGGACTCGGAAAACCACCTTGGCCTTGAAACAAATTTTTTTTGACTTTTTGCAAAATAGTCCTTAAAACTTACTAAATTTGCATTTTGACCCCTACATGGAAAACAATCACAAAACACCACAAAAAATCATCAAACCAGGTAAGAATCCACACAAAAATCATGGCAAAAAAGTGCATGAAAATTCAACCAAGCACTTTTAGCCATAAAACACAAATTTTCCATATTTTCCAATTTAATCTCTAAACTTTTTTAAAATTGCAAATTAGCCCCTTAAATGTAAAAAATGCATAAAATATGTTTGAAAATGCCTAAAACACTTCTTCCATGGTGCTAAGGAGTTTTGGCCGAGCATGGATAATATATAAAAAATTAAAAATTTTACAATTTAATTCTTAAATTTCCTATTTTTGCAAAACAACCTGAAAACATAAAATCAATACAAAAATAAGCACAAAATCGTCACCAAAATTCCTATTAAATTTGGCAATGTGAGGAGTAAGCACGCATTAACATTTTGTAACAAAAAATCATGAAAACAAGCATGAATAAATATCATCAAACTTAAATACAAAAATAAAATCATAAAAATATATATATATATATATATATGAATATGTAAATCAACATATTAACATGAAAATATTAAGAATAACAATATAAGCATAAACTCATATATACAAAAAAACTAATATCTCATCAACAACAACAACATTTCATAAAAAATCAAGCTTGAACCAAAAAAATTAAATATAAAAACAAATATATAGAAAATTGTTCATAGTCAACACGCTAGCCTTTCAACATGGATGAAAATCCATGAGCTTAACATGATTTTAACACACAACAAAGAAGAAAAATGATGGAAATAAGCAAAAATTACAAAATTTCTTCATGAAATTACCTTAAAAAGCTTGAAAACTTAAAATTTCTTGAAAATTTCTATAAAAAATGACTAAATTTAGCTATGGAACTCATTAGCTTTTGGGGAGAATCTGCCCATGGTTTTTAAAGATGGGAGGGACGGCAAGAATGGTGGCGGAGCCTTCTAGCAAATTCTACTACTTTCTTTTATTTTTTTATTTAATCTTTATTTATTTTCTTTATTTATTATTTCTTTTACTTTTTATTAATTAGGATTTGATTTAAATTAATGATTTATGTCATTTAATGAATGAGGTCATTCTTGACATTATTAATTCTAGAGAGCTTTAGATGATATTTTTGTAATCTGTAAAATTATATTGTAAAAATTAATTAAAAGGACTAAATTGTAAAAAATTAAAAATAATGTATTTACAATAAAATTTCACATGATCAATTTAATTTAATCTAATAATAATAAAAAAATTATGTAAAATAAAAAATTAAAAATATCAAACTCGTAAAATCTTACGAGAAAAATCCTTATCGGGTAAAATTGTTATATGTCAAAAAATGCAAATTTCATAAAACAAATTAAAATTTGAAAAACTGATTCAATGTAAATTAAACAACAATATTTAAAGAATTTAAAAAAATATAAACTCACAAAAATCCTACTGAAAAATTTATAGTGTAGAAAACTCCGTATCTCAGTAGCATAAAAAATTCTAAAATTCATAAAATAAATTGAATTATTTTCAAAATAGATTTACTATGAATTAAATAATAATATTTCAAGAATTTTAAAAATAATAAACCGAGTAAAATCCTCCCGAAAAAATTTACAGAGTAGAAAACTCCTAATTTTGGAAATGGAAGAAATTATTGAAAAAATGCAAAACTCATAAAATAAAATAAAATTTTCTAAATTGATTTAATATGATTTAAACAATAATATTAGAAGAATTATGAAAATTATAAACTTAGAAAAAAATCTTTCCTAAAAAATTCTCAGAGTAGAGAACTCTGTATTTCTGAAACGGGAAAAATTATAAAATTCATAATACATAAATGAATTTTGAAAAACTAATTTAATGGTGGTTAAATATGAATATTTAAAGAATTTTAAATTAAAAACTTGAGAAAATTCCATAAAAAATTTTACCGATGAAAGAAAGTTTGTATTCTAGAACTGAGAAAATTTCCAACAAATACATTGAAACTTATGTAAAATAAATTAAATAATACATATTATTCAAAATATTAATTTAAAAAATGGCATAGCCGAAAATCCGAAATTCCAAATAATTTTATCAAGAAAAATTTCACGAGAATGATACTCATGGTACTGTGAAAAATTCAAAATTAATTACTAAAATGAACAACCTGGACACGTTGTCATATAAAATGCTAATATGAATTTTTCTTTTAATATTTCTGATTTTTCGGAGTGAGTATCAACATAAATACCACACTGGTATCGGTAAAATATACAAAAGTCAATTTCCCAAATTTTACGAAAAATTCTCAAAAATTCCTAAAAATGGAAAATTTGACCGTAATATGATCCACAAAGATATAGTTTCAAAATTTGGAAAGATACAATTAAAAATAATTTTTCTCTTAAATATCCGCCTTGTATATCCGAAATTAGAAATCAAAATATGATCGCATGAACTTACAGCCATTTAAATATGACTAAAAAGGTTTTGAAAATGTTTTGTCCATCTAAAAAAGATCGTTCCCAATGAGGGTGGCCGTTATGTGTCAATATAGGATATTTAGGATTATTGGAAAAGAGACCTAGACGAAATTAGGTGTCTACAAGAGTCAAGATAGAATACAATCATCGCAAATACAAAACAAAATCAAGAAGCAAATGAGCACAGATCAAACTAACAAGCATACTAACAAAGTAATTTTAAAGACCAGTTATAGGAAGAACACCCACACATTAGAAATGCTAACGAGGACTACACACATGCAGAAATCCAGTAAGTTTTGGCAGCAAAAAATAATATGGCAGTTGGTTAAGCACTTAAAACAACATAGATCCTTTCAACGGCTACATCAAAATGATAGAAGACAAAACTAAGCAATGAAAAAGTAAAAATTTCTATGATTAATTAATTTATCTCCGAAATTAAGGCACAGAGCTTTCAATTAAAAGATGTTGCCGTTGGAAATATGCTAGAATTAGGCTGTAATTGATTTGGAATATGCTATAATTATGTTGTAATTAGACAATAAGTTAACCAATATTTTTTAGGGATAATTGTAAATATTTAGTTTACTTATGTAGTAGATTCTATTCGATTCTAATTTAGTTTCCTAGTTTCTTCTTTTTCTAAGTCAACAAGTGACTTCTATATATACCTTATTGTATCCCTAACTTTGCATATATGAAAAAGTAAATTTCTCCCCTTCAATCCTGTTATTTCTTCATGGTAACAGATCTGGTTTTTTCTTAAGGATACTCACAAGATTTTTTAGCCTTCATTTACATTGTCTAAACATCAACCTTGATTGTTGATATAATTTCTGAATTTGTCCAAGAAAATCTACCAGAAAAATGTCAGAAATATCAAAAACCTATCATCTCACCCAATACCTTCAGATTTCTACTTCTAAACTCGATGGGAAGAACTTTATGAGGGGTGCCAATCTGTGAAGATTTCTCTGAAAAGCAAGGGGAAGTTTAAGTATATTATTGACTCACTACCAGAGGAGGAGGATCCTAAATATGAAAGCTAGGAGGCTGAAAATTATATGCTGATGTCATGGTTACTCCACTCCATGGAATCTCAAATCAGGAAAACCTAAAGGCTACCCATTGCCAAAAACATTTGGAATGCTGTGAACAAAACATATTCTAAAGTTGGTTTTGTTACACAAATATTTCAAGTTAAAAGATGGATTTTCAACACCAAACAAGGATCCATGAATGTGACCAACTACTACAACACATCTAGAGGATTGCCGACTGAATTGGACTTATATCAAAATATGGAGTTAAAATCTTCCAAGGATGCGAAGACAATCTAAGATCTCGTGGAAAGGGAACGTGTCATACAGTTCTTGTTTGGACTCAATTCTGAGTATGATCAGATGAGAGATAGGGTTCTTAGAAGAGATCCTTTACCTGACCTTGATGAGGCTTTTGCTATTATATGAGGTGAAGGGAGCAACAAGTAATTAGTGGGAACAAAAACTATAGAAGGTGGAGAAGCAACTAGTGAGAATCTTGCACTCGCAGCAACTAAATCAACAGACAATAGGAAATCCCAAGAAAAAGATAGACATTGGTGTGACTATTGCAGAAAACAAAGACACACACTAGCTAGTTGCTGCAAGATACAGGGAAGCCACCAAACTTGAAGTAATATGGTAACTAAGGAGGATCTATGTCCAATTGTTCAAGTCAAGCAAACCAAGCCACAGCCATAGAGGAAAACCGTGGACCAAGGTTAGATGGGTTTAATCAGAAAGATGTTGAGAAGCTTCGACTCTTGTTGAATCTGTTAGATAAGCGCAAAACTGACTCTACTTTTAAGTCCACTGTTACAGGTTCTTGTTCTATGGCTCTCTCAGGTATAAAAGCTCTAAACTCTGACTTTAGCATCTAGAGCATTGATTTAATTGCTTCTGATCACATGAACTCTATGCCTCATAGTTATTCTAGCTATTCAAGATGTTGAGGCAGACAAAAAAATTAAAGTAGCCAACGGAACTTTTCCCTCAGTTGTTGGTCAACGAATTGTAAAGATCTCAAATAACTTACTCCTACATTCAGTTCCTCATGTTCCTAAATTGGATTTCAACTTGTTATCCGTTGGAAAATTCACAAAAGATTTGAACTACTTAGTTAAATTTCTTCCATTTGGTTGTTGTTTTCAGGATCAATCGGGGAAGACGATTAGGCATGGTAAGTTGATAAATAGACTTTACTTCTTGGGTACAACTTGGAATAATGAAGAAGGGCCTCAATGTCTAGTTTCTAATAACACAAGTTTAGAACAGATTTATCTTTGGCACAACCACCTAGGTCGCCCACCTTTTACCTTACAAAATAAATTGTTCCCCAAATTGTTTGAAAAGTGGACGTGAGACGCCGATATTATGAATCTTGTATTCTTGCTAAACATCACCATACCTTTTTGCAAATAAAAGAGATTCACTTTTCTACTCCATTTAATTTAATTCATTCTGATGTATGAGGCCGTCACATATTACCAATAGTTCCGGTACTCGATGGTTCGTCACCTTCATTGACGATTGTACAAGAACTACATGGGTCTATCTGATGAAAAACAAATCTAAAGTTCTAGTTATAATTTTCAAGTTTCATAGGTTTATCAAGAATCAATTTGGAGTCAATATTCAAACCTTGAGATATGACAATGAAGGAAAATATTTTAATCGAGAGCTCATGACTTATTTATTAAATGAAGGCATCCTACAGCAAATCAACTTGCATTGACACTCCTCAACAAAATAAAATTGTTGAATGAAAGAATAGACGTCTTATTGAAGTTGCTTGAGCCCTCATGTTTCAAACCAAGGTAACAAAGTTCTACTAGGGAGATGCCATACTTACAGCAGCTTACCTAATCAATAGAATGCCTACAAGAGTACTCGAAAATCAAAGCCCCATCAAGAAATTAATGAACCTATTCCCAAGTTTCTAGGGAGTTGGATCTCTACCAACAACAGTGCTTGGATGCGTGTCCTATGTTCACATTCATCCTTATCTACGGAGTAAACTTAGCCCTAGAGCTATGAAGTGTGTTTTCCTTGGGTATTCTCCAACAGAAAAAGGCTACAAGTGCTACCATCCACTAAGACAAGTTATGTCACCATGGATGTCACATTTGTGAGAATGATTGTTATTTTGAAAAGACCTCTCTCCAAGGGGGAATAATACAAGAAAAGAAGATAGGTGTGATTGGCATATAGAGGAGAACGACAGCCTACGTGAACCAACAACTCTAGCGCCTTAATGCTCGACAGCCTACATGAACCAACAGCTCTAGCACTTAGGCCTAGCGCCCAATAGCCTACATGAACTAGCATTTCTAGCACTTAGGCCTAGCACCTCAACACCCAACAACCTCCATGGACCAACAAATTCAGAGCCTAGACACCGTCCTTCTACTGCTTCAACACCAGATCATCCTCCTCCATCCAAGTTCTTAACTAAGACCATCGAAACTCTATCAAATCCTAGTCAACCAAACCTGAAACCAAAAAGTGCCAACATCTTACAATCTAAAGACCTTCCTTTCAAGAGTTTACCTGCTGAGAGTCAACCTAAACTTAATGCAAAAACAAACTTTAAGGCTCAAAAAACATCGAATCTAAAGGTGAATTCTATGAGGAAAATGTCTACTATCATTGCTCAAGATCCAATCATCAACCTTGAATCAGGTAATGAAGATAATGCACCAATTTCCACTCACAATTCTGAAAATAATATTGATTTGCCTATTGCTTTAAGAAAAGGTGTTAGGAGTTCTATTCGACACCCCATGTCTCATATTGTATCCATGCAAAACCTTTCTCCTCGATATAGTGCTTTCCTCACGTCTATTCTGTCCCAAAAGATTCCTATATCTGTACCAGAGGCCTTAGCCTTGAAACCTTGGAGAGAGGCCATGATTGAAGAACTAAGTGCCTTAGAGAAAAATCAAACTTGGTAGCTTGTAGATTTGCCCAAACAAAAGAAGACTGTTGGATGCAAATGGGTTTATACTATAAAATACAAACCTGAAGGAACACCAGAAAGACATAAGACAAGGCTGGTTGTGAAGGGATACAGTCAGACTTATGTGATAGATTATTATGAGACATTTGCATTGGTGGCAAAAATCAGCAGAATTCAAGTCCTTCTGTCATTAACAGTAAAAAAGGGATAGGCACTACGTCAAATAAATGTGAAGAATGCATTTCTTCACACAGACTTGGAAGAGGAAGTCTATGGATATTCCACTAGGATACTGCAAAAATTTGAGAATGAACAAAGTGTGCAAGTTAGAGAGAGCTCTCTACGATTTGAAGCAATCACCAAGGGCATGGTTTGGAAGATTTACTAAGGCTATGGGGAATAAGGGCTATGTTTAAAGTGAAGGTCATCACACTCTATTTATAAAAAAATTCTTTGAAAAAGGGGAGTATAGCTTTGATTGTGTATGTAGATGATATCATTATAATAGGTGATGATCATGAAGAAATGGCCACTTCGAAGGCTAAGCTTGCCAAAGAATTTGAAGTCAAAGACTTAGGAAGCTTAAAATACTTCTTGGGAATTGAAGCAGCCAGGTCACAACACGGAATCTTCATTTTTCAACAAAAATATACTTAAGATCTGCTCCAAGAAGTTGAAAAGACTGGTTGCAAACCTATTGATAGTCCGATAGAGTTTAATCATCAACAAGAAAAGTTAATTGAGGGGGCAGAAGTAGTAGATAAAGAAGAAAATCAGAGCATGGTAGGAAAACTTATCTACTTATCCCACACAAGGCTAGACATTGCTTATGTTGTCAGTGTTGTGAGTCAATTCATGCCATATCCTAAAAAAATCTCATCTTAAAGCTATCTTTAGAATACTAAGATACTTGAAGGGATCTCCAAGTAAAGGCCTTCTATTTAAAAAGGGAAAAATCTTAAACTAGAAGCCAATACAAATACGGACTAGGCAGGTTCCAAGATACACTGAAGATCAACAAATAGGTATTGTACCTTCCTAGGAGGCAACCTTGTCACTTGGAGAAGCAAGAAACAAGTGGTTGTGGCACGTTCTAGTGCACAGGCAGAGTTTCGAGCCATGGCACATGGAATAAGTGAACTATTGTGGCTTAAGATAATTCTATCTAACTTAAATGTCAGAGTAGAAGGACTTATACAACTCTATTTTGATAATAAGGTTGCAATAAGTATTGCTGACAATCCTGTTCAACATGATAGGACCAAACATGTTGAAATTGATCGACATTTCACAAAAGAGAAACTTGAATCGGGGCAGATTTGTGTACCATATCTTTCCTCAAATGGTCAACTAGCTAATGTACTTACAAAAGAACTACCTAGTGCCATATTCCAGAAATTAGTTAGCAAGCTTTGAATGCAGAATGTCTTCGCATCGGCTTGAGGGGAAGTGTTGGAAATATACTAAAATTAGGCTGTAATTGATTGGGAATATGTTGTAATTATGTTGTAAGTAGACAATAAGCCAACAAGTATTTATTAGGGATAATTGTAAATATTTAGTTTCCATAGGTAGTAGATTTTGATTCGATTCTGATTTAGTTTCCTAGTTTTTTTTTTTTTTTTTTCTAAGTCAACCATTGACTTCTAT
Organism: Adansonia rubrostipa; assembly: GCA_038381775.1. Classification (NCBI taxonomy): domain Eukaryota; kingdom Viridiplantae; phylum Streptophyta; class Magnoliopsida; order Malvales; family Malvaceae; genus Adansonia; species Adansonia rubrostipa. The sequence goes on from JBBYHM010160017.1 coordinate 206,492, forward strand.
ATATACCTTATTGTATCCCTAACTTTGAACACATGAAAAAGTGAATTTCTCCTCTTCAAACCTGTTATTTCTTCAGCTCCCTACACACTAATCCAAAGTCAACCATTGACTTCTATATATACCTTATTGTATCCCTAACTTTGAACACATGAAAAAGTGAATTTCTTCTCTTCAAACCTGTTATTTCTTCAGCTCCCTACACACTAATCCAAAGTCAAAACTTGCACAAAATTACCGAAATTAAATGCCATTACGGAGTTTTGAAACAAAGAATTTACACTTCAAATTTGGGATCTTTATCACACTTTTTACTACATTATGCATTCAAATTTCTTTAGAGTAGGAGTGAAAGAAAGGAGGAGAAAGAAAAGGAGAAAATATACTGGTAAACCATCTACCATAGAAAGTGGTAATGAGAGAAATAAGCAATAAGTGTGCGCTAGAGAAAGTGGAAAAATGGTTTTTAGAAAGCAAGAAATGGGGGTAAAAGAAAAAACAAAGTTAAGAGAAAAGAAGAAAGAAAAAGTAAAAAACTAATGAAAAAACTATAACCAACCACATAATTTCACATCGCTACCCTGTTTCTCATTTTTAAAAAATAAAATAAAAAATGATCTCTTCAAAAACATGCAAGGAGAATACTTCGGAACCCTTAATATGTTTATAGTATGCAGCACCAAATTTTCCTTCGCTAGTTAGTACACTACAGCAAAGAATCTGAGCTATGACAAGAAAAGGTTCAATCAATAAAAAGAACTAGCAAGCAAATATATCAGTATTTGGCGCTATGATACAATCAATTCTACTAAAAATACACTTGTCTCCCAATCCATTTCCTCAGTAATGATGAGATGAATAAAATTAGTTACTAGCAGATCTTGTCAGTTATTTGACATGACAAAAAGGATCCATTAAGATTAGTTTGTTTCCCAACAGAAAAACTGTCTCAAAGAAATACTACAAGATGGCCACGGAAATACTAGAAGATGAAAAGTACCAGGAACTCTCTCCTTTATTAAGAAATTAAAAGGAAAAAGAAAAAATCCAAGGAAACCTTGGGAACAAAATAATGTATCACTTTCCACTTTTCTTTTCTTTTGCTACCAGACAATTAACTAAAATAAGTCAGACAACATTATATTAATGTACCTTGAAAACATTAAAAGGCATCTGCTTCTGAATACGAAAGCTATGAACTTTGTCCTGATTTACAAGATCAAAGTATACATCCCTTCCAATCTGTTCAGCTAGGTCAGCATCACGTGCAACCTGATGGCATTGAAAAAATGAGATAAAAAACCATATGCTTGAGAGAGAGAAAGAGAAGCAAAGGAATAACGTACCTTTATAACTGTATACAAATGTGCCTCCTCTTTTTCCTTTCTCTTTTGCTCCTTTTCTTCTTGCTCTTTCTTCAATCTTATCTGAAATGTTACATTCACAGCACAAAGCAACAGTCTCAGCGAACATAAACAGCATTACAGAATTAAATTACAACTTACAAGAACCGGCAGCCATCTTACTCTTAAGTGTTCAGGAATGTCCTTCTCATCCACATTACAGATTATTTTGTCCCTGTCACGTTCTCGTATATACACAACCATATATGCATTTGAATATCTAGTAAATTTAAATGGAATGTTGAACCCAGGATTTGTCTGTGGTAACTGTTGAAGGGAAGCATGTCAGATGAAAAGTTTCAACTCAAAGAAAGCAACTGTATAAAAAAAATCAATTTTAACAAGCTATAACCAAGGAATAGTACCTCTTCTTCACCACCATACTGCTCCTCCAATGCCTTCGTTACGTCTTCTTTTGTCACCCGTTCGTCATCAAACTTAAACCTAGATAACCAATCCGAATTAACACCAAAGTGAGCATGACTGTAATCAGGAACATAACGATAGGCAATTAGCTTATAAGCTTGGATTCCAGAAATTTTACAAAACATGATAGGTACCACTGATCTGAGAGGGTTGGCCTGATATAAGCATAGTAGTGCCCACCATTCACCCCACCACTTTGAACCAAAACACTGCATAATGGTTACAGAATTATGATTAAGTTATTACTATCCTTTCACACTCATCTATGAGAGTAATAAAAGAATTTTTTACATAGTTTTAGGAAAGCAGTTAACTTAAGAGAAAATGATGGAGAAAACTTTCGCACAAAGATTAAAATAAAGGCAGAAAGAAAATCTCTATTTGCACAACTGAATAATTAAAAAACCAATATACCCTTAAGTTGACATTTTACAACTCTTTGTTTGATTGTTTAGTAGATTACTGAATTGGCCTCACCAAATCCATGGAGACCAACTCAACTACTAGCTAAACATATTAGAAGAGGTGTGCATCGGGCCAGGCCAGGCCTGGTTGGGAAGGAAAAATCCTTGCCAAAGGTCTGGCCTATCGGGCCTCCAAGGCCCATTTCTTTTTTTAATATTAATTTTTTTTAAAATTTTTAAACATATTTCAGGTTTAAATTAAATAGAAAAATCATTTTTAATTTAAAAATAGCCCGACAAGTCTACATATTAGCATAAATTATTATTGCAAAGCAGAAGAATGATTATACTACCCATAAAGGTAACTGACAAGCGCTTATACATCAGCTTGAAACCAACAATTTTATATTAAGGTAACAGAATTTTCAATAATAGCCAACTTAATTAACGAACAACAAACATGCTTCTTAATATAATAGCATAAAATATCTAACCAATGGAAAGCTAGTTCCAACAAAAAAGGGACCCAAAAAAATAACAATAAAGAAACTGCAAGAGAAACAATGGCCATGCCCAATATGATGGAGGTAAGCAAAGCAGGTTTAACTCAAAGTATTCACCAAAATGATCAACCACAAGAATGATGGTATGGATAGACTAACAATTAACAAACGACAATGATAATCGAAAGTATCAGCACATCTGATATAAGAGATCCAAAAAGAATCATATCAGCTCAAGGACAAGACTACACTTAGGTAGTTGTTTGGTATCGCCTTTAAGATGACTTTAGTGATTTGATTACTATGATGATAAAATCGAGGCGATTGGTGTAATATTGTAAATAATTGGTGATATTAAGTTATTGTGTCTGTGTTGCATAAAGAAAAGAAGATCACTAATATAAAACATCCAAAATAATTTTTTTACTAATATGAACATTTATAAAATAAGAATTCATTGTTTTACAGAAAATGATATGCTATGAATCAGTTTTGACGATTATAATTCAATGTTATTGACATATTCACATTTAAGGATCAAATAAGTAGTCTTCTATAAATTATTAAAATGTGAAGATTTGCTTATAAAAACTAAAAATTTGAAGAGAAACATTTTGGTGGGAACCACTTCAAAGGTAAATTTGTCCTAAAATGATTTTAAAGATCAATCTCCCTTTGTGATAAAACTTTACAACCCTTTTAGATGGGATTCAGATCACCCACAATGACAAGACAGTGATCTTCACGTTGGCTTCCTAAATTACTATCCAACACAGTAATTTAATCACGATAATTATCTCATCTTCAATTTTAAAGAGATCGCCCTATGCCAACACCACTTTAAAGATGAAATTATCTTTTCTGTTACTTAGGTAGCCATGGGATAGAATGATTTTTCCAGTGTTAAAGTTAACGCAAGATCATAGTGAATTGGAAACGATTAGGAATTTATTAAAAGATGAATAATTCTTTGGGTTACCTAGTGGAGAGTTTTTCTTATCAAATAAAACCTTGTGGTTTATGGTATTCTTTTATTTCCCTTTCTCTTTCTTGCCCTTCAAATTTCTTGTCAAGCACATTTTAGGAATGCAATAAGTCATTAAAATCTAATTGAGTGAGACTTCTATATGTTTTTACATAACGTATTAGATTTGATTAAACATTATATTGTGAAAGATGCTTAATTGATTGAATGATTGAGTACTTTGTATTCGAAAACAGATCTAAATTTTTAGCTGATTTAGGTTTCTTTGAAACCTATCCTTACTTATAAAAGTCCCTTAGAATGAAAGGAGGGCAGGAAGGCAGCTTCCTGTAAACAAAATGATAATTACAGCATGTCCAATAGAGCAAATACCTGTGAAGAGTATAAAGGTTGCGCACACTTCTATCTGCCTCAGGTGATAAATACTTCCCATTCTCCCTATCTAGATCAAGTTGCAAGGGGAACTCATATCGATTATTTATCTGTTACAAAAAATATGATTAAAATAAAATCTTATGGAAAAATGTTTCTGCAGACGTCAGCAACTAAAGATGACAGGTTGAGAGAAATGCATACACATGCGTGCATGTGCATACATATGCATATAAGAACAAAAGAGAAAGAGTCCAATAGCATTTATGCAAGCTTTCGTTTTCAAATAAATCCTCAACAAAATATTTTCTCTCCCCATTTTCAATATATGATAGCCTAATAAAATTTACCTTACACCTATGTTGCTTGTACTCAAGTATGAGTATCAGGTGCTAGTATATGTCTAGATGTCTGACTCATCAATTGCCTTGAACTTAAGGATATAGCATAAAAGGGTCAGAGAGAAGGGTATGGCTGTGCGGACTCATTTTACATGTACTTAAGTAGAATATATATATATACACACACACACGCATAGACACAAATATAGTTACGTGAATTATTTGTTTGATTATGAGAGTTAATTTCAATTTAGGTGATGATTGTAAGGGATGTAGAACATATTTATATGTTTTCTTACCTATGGTTAATGTTTATTTTGAAGAGAGCTACGAAATTTTATGGTGCATATTTAAGGAAAAGTAGAAAGACAATTCTTCTTGAGTAGAATTAGGCCATTTATCATTCTTTGGGCCCAAAATGCTTAAAGATTATAATAATTGTTTACCCATTTTATTTGAAAGCTACCCAGTAAAGAAAAAGAAAAAGAAAAAGTTGAAGACTTTTTCAAAAAAAAAAAATTAAACCTTTGTGGGCTTAAGGCCCAAAACCCAAGTTGAAAACTCTTCTTTTCCTTTCTCCCATAACCCAGCAGCTAGTAAGTACCAAAAAGAACCCAGCAACTGGTTCTTTCTTTTATAGACGCACAACCAAAAGGAAGCCGTGATCATCCATTTTTTTTCCTTCTTTCTTTTCTATCTATTTTACCTTCTCTTTTTGTTAAGTCATTGATTTCTAGTTTTTCTCTCCTTGAAATATTCCCAATGTTTTCTCACTTTTTTCTATCCTTAAACACCATGGTAACACAAATCTGAAGGTTTTAGCCGTGTAAGACACAGATTCCAGATTGTACCCAGGGTCATGTGTCACCGACCCTT